>JARQTJ010000550.1:200581-258642 GCA_030142635.1 Trachelus troglodyta | reverse complement strand
GCCACTGCCGGTCGCCCTACTCCCGCTTCCTACTAGCTCCACCCAGGGACGGCATTAGTGTCCTGCAGTGTACATATTTTGGAACTTTTATATCAATACTGAGGTCCTTTGATTGAGTAATATCTCTTCATTGGTCAATATATTCTCAAAGAGATTGTAAAAGTTATTGATACTTTAGCTGATCAAATCTTTAATGTGAATGCTATGTAGAGTGACAGCCTAGTTGCCTTAATTATAGAGGAGAAGTTAAAGGTCAAGGTGTATATATTATTGAGAGATGTTGACCCTAATAGAGTATTAATGTAATTTTAGAGATTTATGTAGAATTAATAGATGTATATTATTGCATATTCATTGGAGTCCGATGGTCAATTAATGACTTTGCACATTAAATGAGAATCGAAGTGAGCTACAACTATTTGATTTCATTGACTATGACTGAGAGAGGTTGAGAAAGTGAATGTTTGACTTGATAATAATTATAAATTTTAATTATCATTATTTATCTTTTTTCAGATCATTATGTGACTGCGATGAAGCTTTTTATAAATGCTTGAAAAATGCCAATACCATAATTTCACGAAAGATTGGTCTTACATACTTCAATCTCCTGAGGCCACAATGCTTCAAGAATGACTATCCCATTATTCGGTGTAATAAATATGCAAGGTAACGGATACAAATGTAAATAAAAAAAGATGCTTAATTACGTTAAGTAATTACTTAGTCTTAAAAATGATAATAATGTGTAAACGTTAAACGAATGGATTTTTGTAATGTTGTAATCTTTTTTGAAAATTTAGAAACAGACTCTACGACAATAAATGCCTCGAGTATGATTTGGATTTAAATCAAAATAAAACTTGGCAATGGTTTGACAATCCAAATTTCTAAGGGAGAACGTGACGGATGGTAAAGCTGACAATGCATTTACTTAAGTTGCATAGATTCAGGTAAATTCTCTTCATCTCACTTGCATCAAATGAAAGCCATATTAAAATCTTGTACAATGTACGGAGTAGATTAATGTTAATTTTAAACTTTGTAAAATTTTGAAAATGAATCAAGCTGAAATTGAATATATTAAGAAACTCAATTAGCTAAATAATAAAGTAATTAATTAATTTTTGATATTCATATATTAACACTCAGAAATTAAAAACCACGACGAAGAACACTTATAATTAGTACTCTTGAAATTTGAAATGTTTGTCGGTGCGCAGATTTATCGCGCAGGACTTTCTGAGTAGGGAGAGTTAAGGGGACCACGTAAGGTACTGCTCGGACTTAGAACGCTCATTCTTCCACGAGCCAGTCTCCTATACTTACAGTCTAGTGTAAGTTTCAGTAACTGGCATTTTATAAAGTCACACTGCTCTAATGGTGATACTGTCTGAAACTGAAATTAATTTCGGAACATACCCAGTGTCGCAAGCCACTAGCATGCCCTAATCATTTTTTACAATTTTGGGTAGAACTAATGACCACTAAATTTTTTAACTTGTTTATTTGTAATCATCAAACGATTCTACGTCGATTAAGACCTCACTGAATGTTCTTACTTAAAAAATTAATATTTGTCCGGCCAACTCATTGCCATCGTGTGATCTACCTTCGCTACTATCGCGCTTACCGTTTTTTAAGGTTTTTGGGCAGAATCAATGACTACCAAAACTTGTAACAAATTTATTCGTAACCACCAAACGATTTCGCATTGATTTACCCCCTTATCGAATAAAATCGGTTAATAAATAAAATATGTTCGGTTAACTTCTCGTTAAAATTTATTTTTAACATTCCAGAAAAACTATTGACTACCAATCACTACCAAACGATTAGTATAGAAAAAAAATTTTAAAAGGTGAAACGTAAAACTTATTGGAGGTAAAAATCGGCTCATTGGCAATCTCCTTACTCATCTCTGGTAGAAGATGATTTTCGGAGTAAAATATGTTCCACGTCCTCTAACGGATGTTTTCGGAACTAGGACTAGTCAAGACAGCGCCATTTGAGGGAAGCATTCAGAACTAACGAAAACTACCGTTCGACAGGAGATGTAAATAAATTGTAATCAATCGAATAAAATGTTACTACGTATAACGATTAGTGTATATTTATTAGTACCCACATTGGTTAAAATTGGAATTGGAATTGGAATAAAGTCGGAAGGAAGGACGTAAGAAAAGAAAAGATTTCGTAAACAGCTGAGGAAATTCAAAGATTGCAGCAGGAAAGGTGTTCTGAAAGAAAGAATGCATGGAAATTAAAAGTAAAGAGTAAAATAGACCAAAAAAGCTGCTACTGTCGTGGTCGCAACACGTGACTTTCTCATCACGATTGATACTGGTATCACGTTACGGTTGTGAAGTTACTTGATGTTAAGAATTGAGTGATGTAGAGTTGAAATAGAGAATTCTTTTAGTTTAGTCAGTTTTTTATCGAGTTATATCAATTGTATCTACGTATAGATATTGACGTATACTGAGGAGAATTTTTTATTGGCTCTCATAAAACTAGTAAAAAAAGAAGGTCTGTACATTGCAGACTAGACCATAGTAATTTTTTAATCAGACTATCGATAGAAATTTTTTTTTATTCTTCACATTTCAGGTAAAGTGCCAGAACGGATTGGTGTTTTGGTGTCAATTACAATACCAAAACTACATTTTATACACAGAAGACACACAACAAATTTCATTGCAATCTGTAGCTTCTTTGGAAAGTTCTTCTTCTTCTTCTTCTTGTTCCTTGTGGCTTTATGCCCTCGTAGAGGGCCAAGTGCCAGGCTTTGGAAAGTTAATGTGTTTTCGGACAGAATTTACCACAGACAGACAGACCGAAATGAATGAATGCTTTATTTGGAATCTAGGACCCTCAAAACATGTATTTCCATCAAAATCTGGAAGTCGATGTTTTTTTTGATTGCAATACTTTCTTACATACTTTGTATGTGATGAGAAAGTAAAAAGAAGGAAAGAGGAGAATGAAGATGAAGGAAACAATAGGAAGATATTAAAGGATGAGAAAGGCAGAGTGTAAAGAAAAGGTAAAAAGATTTGCAAGAGATGATATGAAAGAAGAAAACGTAAATACATATTTGGTTGAAACGGAGAAAGGATGAGGAGTGAAAATATGATAGTAAAAGAATCAGATCGAAAGATAAAGGAAAACTCAACGAAATGGGCCCCACCCTGCCCATTTCCGTAGGGTCCTACCTCTCCAGAAGAGAGCTACGACCCCTCCGAGGCCCAACAGAGGACCGTGTTTTTTTTTGAATTGAGGAAAAACCCCCAGGTCCTGCGGCTGTCACGCACAGAACTAGAAGGGAAAAACCTCACTAAAGAAGAAAAATCTAGTTGAGCCACAAGAAAGACGCAATAGGTAAGTTAAACGCGAAATATCTGGCTCTAGTCAAGAATTCACCGCAACGAAAGACCACGAGCGTAGCATGCGACGACGCCCTTGCCAGCACCACCAGGACGTCCCGAAGGATGATATTTGACGCTACCTATCCACCGAGCAAGCTCAGTGAGATAAGCGTAAGAGGCCGTGTCTGCCGCCGGCGGCGGACCCCGTCAGCCATTGATCCCCGCACAAAATGTTTCCAACAGAGGATAACTTTAGACTAGCAGATGCTCAATAGTACCCGCACCTACCCCAAGTGAAGCTGACCCAAGAGCACAAGCACAGGCAGGACTGTACCCAGAGCCAATAGACTACTCCGCATGATCTCCCCCTCGGCACATAGGATTAGCTCTACCCACATGAGTGCTCAAGGGTCAACGACATGTTGGAGCATTTTTAGCAAAGCGAACAAATTATACTAAAGACGCGGAAGGTAGACACTCTGATTAGATTCACTATACGAAAGACCATGGCCATAGCGTACCCAACGGGGGCTCAAGGCCCCCGTGGGGGGACCCAGAAGGTCCTGTTGCGGCCACAAGTTGGGCCCGACCCATTGAGCAAGCTCAGCGGATGAGGCGGAAGGGCAAACCCTGACACCATGGACTATATGTGTAGCTACTATAACAGGACGACTACCCTTATATGACTACTCGATTAAATATGCTCGACCCGACCAAAGGAATAGGACATGTAAGACAAGCATAATGGAAAGTGCGATGGAACGGAATGAAATGAAAAGATAAAAATACAGAAGTCATGTAGTAGAAAAGTAAGGAATAGAGGTATAAAAGTAGAAAAGAAATAAGGAAAGAGATAAGTAAGAAAGGAAAGAAAGTAGAAAAGAAATAAATATAGAAAGAGAAAATGGTTGAGAATGGATAAGAGGGATGCTTACAATAGACCGGCATACGAGACCGGCTTGAGGAAGAATGAGCGCTCCGAGTCCGGGCACTGCCTTACCCGCTCTCCCCACTCATCAGTTTCCTCCAACTCGCCAAGTTTTGCGCGACGAATTTGCGCGTACACAATTTTGGGCAACTTTTAATACTTCTAAATATTTTTGACAGGAATTTATAATTTTCAAGTGTTAATATCTAACTTTATTAATTTATTGAATTATTTTAATATTCCAAGCACTCAATTTATTAATATTTAATTTCGAAATTTTACAATTTCAATTCAATTTCCATCTATTCGGCGCCAGAATAAAACTGGTTTCAAGAAAATCGGTCCATTGACTATCTCCCTACTCATCCTTGTTATTGTTAATAAAATACGTTTCGGTTTTACACTGTAGCAGTTTCAGGTTTCCGTTAGGGTTTTAGGTATAACATTTATGAAATTTTGGTTACGGTTGCGGTCTTTGGGAAACAATGAAAGAACGATATAAGCAGGGAAACGGTGCATAAAAAAAATAATGCCACTCTCTAATAATTCTTTGATAAAATGAATTTATTTATTGTAATTAGAGCTCCGACTCCAATAAAAGTTATTATAATAAAAGTTATTTCCTCTCATTGTAAATCTACTGGCAAATCATTCAATCCCTTGGGCGGAATTCCTCTTTTAATTACATGTGGTATCGTTTTTGGAACCATTCTAAACATTGTGGAAATAAAGCATTAGACATTAGAATTATATTTGTCAATCAGGAATAACTAAGTCAATATCAAATTCAAAAACTTACGTTATACAATCAATAATGGGACAAACTGATAAACAAAGTGTGCATCCAGTACAGTCGCTAGTCACTTCTGGTATGTGTGTCTCGGCATTAAAAGTAATCGCTTGATACCCAGAATCGGCACAAGCCATATAGCATTTACCACAATTAATGCACATATCCTGGAGTATTGAATTAATGAATAATTCAAATAAAATTCATTATCATATTAAAACATTACGTGATCATTTACGATTTGATCCATATCAGAATAATTTTTCTATTATTCTTCTATACGTATACGTACGTCGTCAATAAGTGCAACAACTTGTTCCTTGTTATCTAGCTGCTTGTATGATCCTATGTGTGACAGAGCTTTTCCAATCACGGCCGATAAGGTAGGAATCGGTGCAACGGGCTTGGGTGATGGTCTAGTGACTGTTGATTTTACAGCCAACAGATCCGTTTGAGCTTTCAGTTCAGCTATTTTTTCTTCACGAAGTTTTTGATACTCCCCGAAGTAAGGTACGTTCTAATGAAATTACAGAATTGTATTAGCTAAGTATATTTAATGTCATAATTTTTTCACATTTACCTTTCCCAGAGCATGTTGAAGGTTGACTATTGGTTTTCCTTTTTGATGTTTGAAAGTTGGCGGACTCTGACCATCCCAGTCTTTAACCTGGCCCAAGCTCTTTAGGTATAATAAAGTTTTTAAGCCAGTCGTGTAATCCTCTATCAGAGTAAAATCTTGATTTTGTATTGCACTTCCAATCTGTGGAAAGATACAAATTATTTTTATCCACAAAAAATGGCTTGTTCATGTTTACGACATACAATGTTAATTTTGTATTCCGTCGAATGTAATGTTATGCAAATTGAGAAAGTACAAATTATTATTCAACCTGCACGACGGATGCACCGCATTGCAAAAATTGCAATGTGACATCTGCCGAGTCAATGCCGCCAATACCAAGAATTGGGAAACCTGGTATTTTATTGGCTATCGAGGAAATGGCTTTAAGTGCCTGCGGTCTTGTAGCATTTCCCGACATTCCACCATAAGTCGTTGCCTTGGCGGTGCCGACTGCTGGCCATGGTGTTCCATCAGCATGCAGTCCCATTAAACCTTGCACAGTGTTAATTGCCGACACGCCATCGGCTTGACCTGTAAATTACATCACTGATATTACGTCTAAGAACACAATAAAATAAAAGAAAAGGGTAAAAGTCGAGTAATTATTTAAACAAAAAAAAAGTAAATTTTTTTTCATAGCTGATATTTACCTTCATAAGCTGCCTTTGCTATGGAAACGATATCAGTAATATTTGGTGTCAATTTTACAAAGAATGGAATATTCACGGCTGCTCGTACCCATCTTGAAATGTTCCTCACCAATTCTGGATCCTGTAAAGCAACAAGTAATATATATAAAAGAAGCGTTTAAATCAAATTCATTTATTAACCCGTAAAACATGCTGAGTAATTTCAATTTTACGCACTTGACCACATGCTAATCCCATTCCAGACTCTCCCATTCCGTGAGGACAGGATAAGTTCAATTCAAGTGCGTCAGCACCGGCCGATGCTGCCATCTGTGCCAATTCGGTCCAGTCAGCTGCATTATAAGTGCACATGATACTCGCAATGATTATCTATGATAAACAAAATAATTGTATTACTGAATAGTTAGTAATATTATAAGTCGCAGGTGTAAAATTTATAAAATCATTGATTTAATTATAAATAAAATTAATTATGATTAAAATAAAAATAAATATATGAAACAAATAAAAGAAGGTATTACCTTTGTGGGAAAGTCTTTCTTCAATTCAGTTACGCTCTTGCACCAATATGCTGCAGTTTTTTCGGATATTAATTCAATATTAAGAAAACTACCCTGTTCAGGGCCGTAATGATGCCGTGACGTGGTGCCTTTCACTATACGTGGAGAAACATTCGTTACTAGATCCTGTAAGAAATGTATATTAAAAAATAAATTCCAATTCAAATTACAGACTAACTAAGGTCATACCTTGTCCAAAGAAAATGTTTTTGTTACAGCAAAGCCCCAGCCTGCTTCGAAAGCTCTTCGAATCATTGCACTGGTGGTACAGGGAGGTGCAGAAGCAAGGCCAAAAGGATTTTCAAATTTGAGTCCACAGACTTCGATACTTAAATCAACATCGTCAATAGGACTGTGGAATTTTGGTAAACACGGCTCGTTGGGTACCGACAAGCCAAGAGATTCCTTCGAATGATAGAAAATAATAATTTGCTTTTATGTAAATCATACGAACTTGTATAATGTTAGGTATTTGATGATTTTTGTTATTAAAAAAACAAAATTGTGTACCTGTATGTATTTATGAATATACCAAGCAGCCGTTTTCCCATCATTCACTGATTCAACAGTTGTTTGCGCAACTCCAGCTAAATCGCCACCGCAAAATACTCCTGGTTCTGATGTCTTCATTGTATTCACGTCAACTTCCGGTAGACCCCATTTGTTCAATTTAACTGGAGCCATTGCGGCTTTAACTGCAAAGGGAATTACACGACTGCTATTATATATATAGATATGAATTTATAATGCACAGAATAATTTAAAAATACCTTCAGAATTGTATAGACCAGATCCAAAAGCTGAAATAATAAAATCAGCCTTTAGTCTCACAACTTGATCTTCATCTTCGATCCATTCGCCATCTTCATTCTGTTCGGTACGATAAAACTCGATAGCCACAATCTTATTGTTCCGAACAATGACTTCCTTTGGAGATTGGAATGGAACAAACTCGCATTTTTCATCCCGTGCTAATTCCATCTATTAAAAGTTTGTTGTCAATATGACATGACAAAAAAGGATTATTTAATTGAAAAATTTGGTCGCGCAATATATTACAAATGAAGGTAGACCAGATTTTTTTAGGCTTTCAAATCTTACCTCTTCGGGAACTGCTCGAATATTAGTGAATCCTTTTCGAAAAACAACAAAAACTTTTTTAGCACCGCATCTCAATGCTGAAGTGGCGCAATCGAAGGCTGTATCCCCAGCACCCAGGACGATTACGGTACCGTAAAGATTGGGTACAGCTGCACTTTTACAAGGGCACATTTCTGGTTTACTACCTTTTGAAACAGCTGGTAAAAAAAATTTTGATGTAAAGAAGCCCATTTCTTGGGTTAAGGATTTGAAGATAGAGATCAACTTAGGTTCTGGAAGGCCAATTCCAAGGAAGACAACTTTGTATTCAAAGTCCTTAAGTCCCTGCGGAGAAGAATAATTAACAATTAAAGTCATTATTTAATCAGTTTAAAAATCATTATTTTGAGCATCTCACCTGAACAGTCAAATCCCTAGTAGATAATTCTCTACCAAATTCAATCTTCACCCCTAAATCTTTAACAAGATCAACTTCAAAATTGACTACATCATAAGGAAGACGATACTGAGGTATTTCCGCAGAGCTTAAACCACCAAAATAGTTTTCCTTTTCGAAAATCGTGATATCATCGTAGCCAAGACGTGCCAAAAATGTAGCACAAGATAAAGAAGCTGGTCCACACCCAATTAAAGCAATTTTCGTATCCGCATGAGGTACCGTTTGTCCAAGAATTCTTGTCTGAGGTATTCTCATCTGCTTGAAAATCTAGAACCACATGTGTTTCCAAAATTGTTAAACTATACCTTAAGAAATTCTAACTAACGAAAGCTTGTTCTATAATCTTTTCATATTCATATTTACTTAAAAAGAAATTGCAAATTCTCACGTTCGTGGCGAATTGCTGTAATCCTCCAATGTTAATAGGTCCTTCTTCAACAGCAGCAAGATTGCATCCCCCAACGCACAGATCACTCGTGGGACAAACCATGCCACACGTGAGACCCAATGGATTGTCGGAAAGAATTGCCTTTGCTGCTCCATAATAATTTTTATTCGAAATCGAGGTAATAAAGCTCTTAATGTCCAATTGGGTCGGGCAGGATTTTTGACAAGGCGCATCTGCACATTTCAAACAGCGCGCCGCTTCGGTCAAGGCGCCACGTTCACTCAGAGTCGTGGGTTTTATATCATCGAAATTATTCTTCAACGGTCCACACGACTGCAAATTGACAAATAATAAATAGTTGCAACACCAAAAAAAATTCCCAGATATCACTCTATTATTTTTATCATAATCGTCTTACGTCACAATGTTTACCAGCGTTCCTCTTCCAGTGCTGCTTATTCCTTTTAGTTTCTGCCGACGGCACCAGATTGGTATACGGCTTTAATTTTGGATTGATGTTCAAAAGATTCTGAAAATGCGATTTCTAAAATTGTCAATATTCTCGTTATCAACGAAGATTACATGCATGCATTACCCTGTGTCTATTTATTGAAACGGTCATCCTAATTAACATTTAAAAATAGTTCTGACACTAAGAACTTAATATACATTTTATACCTATTCCTAATTAAATTGCCCACAGACATTAAGCAAAATTCAGTAAACGAAAAACATAAATAACAAATAATCCATATAAAGAATGTTGTCGAATAAATTGAATATCGATGCCTATTTATTTGATCAACATCAACTCAGCACAGCCTGATCATTCAGTCACTTGACGATGAACGTTTCTAAACTCTACTACGTCTTCATTTAAACTGTACATACATATACCGTACCCACTGACCAAAGATTGTTTTCTAGATAACGCATTCATTAAATAAAAAGAATTAACCATAAAGTGACTTTAGTAAATTGCATAATCATAATTGTTCATATCAATTGTAGTTACCTCAATATCAGGTATATCCTTGCTCAAAATGTAAGGAGTGGGAGCCATTGGAGTTTTCGCAAAGGTCACAACAAACAATAAACAATCGATAACACTCAACAATCGTAACTGAAGCAACTGACTTCGAGTTACACGAACGAAGAGATCAAACTTTAGGAATCTTCGAACAAACAAACAGTATTGAACGAACGATGCTCCGCGAATAGACTTTTGTTATTCTTAACCTCCCAACGTCCCGTCCAAAACTGAATACGTGTCGCACGTCCAGTCATAACATCACGCTACAACACATCTACATCCCACCACTTTGCTCTTACGTATACAGGCTGTATGGCTTTGCTGAAATAAGATAACCAGTACGTTCTAATTTTTCGTCTTGCACAATCTCACCTTATCTACTATAGTTTTCAAAAATCCGATTTATCACTGGCAATACGACTGGTGGATCTTTCAAGTTCTTGCTTAATGACAACTACGTATCTACTGTAGGAATCAATTAGATGTGTGTCCATGCTGCAGTTTGTTAGGTTACCATTAATTTCTAGCACTGATAAGATTAATACGAACGGTATGATAATTGATAAGCGAAAGCATAATCGAAATGCATCAGAAGCAATGATTATTGAATTCCGATTATTCAGATATGTAATGTACTTTCACTTAATCTTTTTTATATTATATTGGAAATATCTAGATCAACTTCACGCAGTTACTGTAGAAAAGTTTATATAAGAAAATGTTCACTCGGCATGAGACTGCAAAGGATACGTCTGTTCATACGTATTGCATAACTTAATTGGATAATTAAGGTCGATAAAACTCGGTATATACAGTTCGTATCGTGCTACAAAATTGATGAATCTCTTTTGTGCTATTTGACTTTTCGGAAAGATATTAATGCTACCATCTATGTCACTGACGATAATCGTTCTATTGTGTTTATAGAAATTTGTGGTTATGTACTAAAGCGTCCCTGGCTTTGTTTTTATCAAACAAACAAGTTTCGAACTTTTCTGTTTAACCTATCGTGTTATCTTCTCGAATTGTATATCTGGTCCGATTCGACTCTATCATTTGGACAAGTTGTACTCAATTCTCGTTTGAACTTTGACGTTAATGTTTCATGGCAATACGTGATAAAAGAAAGAAACTTTGGCGCTACCGAACCAGTTTGTGACATTTTTACGTATATTTAAAAGTACGCGCCAAAAAGTACCATCATGGATATTACATATTTCTCGAATCACAAGCTACCGAAAATATCGTCCTATTATAATGTCAAGCTTACGTTACTCGTTAATAAATATTTTGGATATTGGCCGTCGCTTAATAAAAATCAACGATTTTATGCTATCTATACGTTCTTTAGTTTCTCACTGACAATCGGCGCTATTTTACTTGCCGAACTTATTTACGTGATCGTTTATATACGTGACTTTAACAAATTGACATCTATCTCGCTTCTTTTATTCACAAACGTCGTTCACGTTTCTAAGGTTTGCTGCCTTGTTTTATTTCTATTTTTATTATTATATTATCAATATATTTTACGAGAATACTCTTATGATAAGGAATTATGGGTGTTGGATCTAGATACAGAATTTAATTCGTAAGCGTAAGCAGATACGCCATCTGTTGGGATATGTAGAAACTGGTCAATTCTCGAACGAAACGGATAAATATGAAAGGATTGTAACGTATTTTTCTTGGTTTGGATTATTTCATTATGCGATTAATGTCTTGTTTGGAATGGGAGCTATTACTGGATGGTCAATTATATCCTTGTTTAGCGTTAACAATGGTAATATGTTATTTTTATCAATTACTGGTTTCGTGACTTAACTTTTTATTTTAGCATTGCTTTAATACGTATACATTTTTTTATTCTTTTTTAGATGAAATTGACAGAAGATTGCCTAGCGATGGATGGTTTCCATATGATCCATTAAAATCACCTGCCTTTGAACTGACCAGTGTCTATGAAATAATTATACTTCACGTATGTGCCTTTCATAACTTAGCCCTGGATCATTTGACTGTCGGTTTCATGTCTGTCGTATGTTGTCAATTTGTAATTTTAAATTGTAATCTACAAAGTATTGGAGACGATGTACTCAATGCTGAAAATATAAAAAATGGTTTATCGAATTCATTAAAAAATAAGGAAAATGACGACTTGATTTATAAACGACTGGTTAAGTGCGTCGAAGATCATATGACAATTATTCAGTAAGTATATATGGAATAGAAATAAAGTGAAAAAGGATAAAATGATATTTTTAAATATAAAATCATTTTCAGATTTGCTAAAGACGTCGAGAACATATTTAATTTACCAGTTTTTCTTCAATTTCTGGAAAGTTGCCTGGTCATTTGCGTAACCGCCTATCAGATTAGTCAAGTGAGTTTAACTTGGGCTTTTCTGTACTTTCTCAAAAGCTCTGAGCTTCTTGCTATTTGTGTCAAATTGTTTCAGGATTCCAATAAAGGTGCTAGTGGAATTTTGGGAAATTTTAGTTACTTAATGTGCATGGTGTATCAATTGTTTGTCTACTGTTGGTACGGAAACTCCATATTATTGCTGGTACGTTAAATTGTAGAATAATTTATTTCCAAACAAAAAATAGGATAACGTCGCTGATAAAATCGCAAAAATATTCCAAATTAATGTTACCGGTACCCTAGAAATGACCTGAAATTATATTAAACGATAATACCAATTGTTGATAATCAAGGACGTATGAAGAAATTGCTAAGGACATGATATCGAAAAAAAATGATTATTCCACTTTATTAATAAAGCTTCATACTCTATCACGCACGGTATAGAAAAAGCTGTAGCAGTGTCAGAAAGCCCATACCTGAATGTAATAAATCTGAAAATTCAAAAATTCATCGTTCGATTTAGATACGTTAAATCTGATTGTAATTGTAATAAAATTAACGCGAACCTGAGAGAGGGATATTTATAGGTCTTTCGCGATATTAAATAGTACAAACGTAGCAATGAATCTTCACGAATCAAACACACGGAATAAAAGACGATTTGGGGCGAATTTTCATTCGAAAGTCTCTTGCAATAATTCGATATGTGTGTGCGTGGCCTTCGCCGTATTCACGTAGATTGATCTATATAATCTATAGCGTATTCAGTTTCATAAATATATTGGGAATCACTATGTTAGTCGAAATTGTAAAAATTATCGTGATTTGGGGAGATTTGAATAATAAAATGCACTAACTAATACCTATAATCAACTTTCAACGCGGTTTATACGCATGATAGATCAAATACAGACAAATATTAAATTTTCAAAATATATAGGATTCAATATACATATGGAAATATAATTTATGATATTACCTGAAAATTTCATAATCAATTATTTTATGATTCTTTATAATATATTAAATATTCATAACTTTTCTACGTGCGATGGTGGTGTAATGGTCAGCATAGTTGCCTTCCAAGCAGTTGATCCGGGTTCGATTCCCGGCCATCGCACATTTTTTTTACAACATATTAAATTTTATTAAACGAACTACACAAAAAAAAATACGAATGTATAACAAAATAGTATTTTATCTGTTAGTACGAATGAATATAAGACACGTGTGTGAAGTTTAGGTCACAAGCCGTTAGGTGAGTGCACCAATCACACGAGTCCTATACTCATTCGTACTAGCTAGATACAACAGATTGCGGAGTATTCTTTGAGCATTTGTTACAAAAAAATGTATCCAAGTATCAAAATGCTATATTCGATTATTCAGTTCAAACGTATCAGCTGAACATGGTTTTACCGTAATAGTCAAATGGACGTTAACTTCAGGTGGTATGTTTGGACTGAATAATTCGATATATTTGAATAACAGTCTCATTACGTCAAGTTCACTTCTTAAAAGATTATCACCATATTCTGGTACCAAGAGCGGATACAACTTCTTCTAAATTTCACAAATAACGACGTGTTTACTGAAAAAGATGAAAATTTCAAATTAATCATCGCAAGGTATACATACATAGACTGATTACATAACTCGGCAAAGCATTCTAATCCTGGGACTCTTTTCCTTTAATATTGTATCGATAACAAATTTGATATCAGGACACGCGAGATATTTACCGATAGACGGCTGGCATCCTTACAACGTCATGGCAAGTCCAGCATTCAAAGTAACATTTACTTATCAATTTATATTTTCCGTAGTAATGCTTTTTAATAACGTCGCTATGGATACTTGTCGCTTTAATAGCGACTGCTTCCTGTAAACTGGAATTATTGAAATACACGATTACGGGTATCGGAAATAACATTGTGGCGGGATCTAACACTTTTGGTTGTAAAATTCAAATGAGGTACAAGGATGATTCTTACGAGTAGTTAAAAGAATGTATCGACTATAACGATAAGGTTCTTGAGTGAGTCTCGTTGCCTTTCTTCCTTGAGAATATACAAAGAAATTTATTTATCCCTTTGAAATTAAGATATTTAGCTTCACGAGGGAAATCGAGTCGATAATCGGCCCTGTAATTTTCATCCAGTTTCTTTTAAACTGTTTGACAATTTGTCTAGCAATATTTCGCACAGTTCAGGTAATTCGCTTGTAAATCTTTAGTATGTTTTATCAATTCTTTTGCTTAAACCGATAATTTTATAGTCGATGACAGCATCACCTGATCAATACTTTGGGATGTTTATGTATTCCTGGCATGGAAACGAATTACGTCTTCAAGTAAGTAATGTAACAGGCTGTTATACCTGGGAAAAGGGTATCGGTTGTATCCATGTTTTAAAAATTACTTTTTTAATCGATATTCAAGATGGCCACGGTCAAGATCCTCTCTTCTTTTAATTTTTATGAATCATGGAACTTTTCTGTTTATCTATGTTCACAGAGTGAAAGCGTCGTTCAGGCTGCTTTTTCTGGCAACTGGTGGAAATCGAGCGAACGATATAAACGGGCTTTGCATCTGATTATGGTGAGAGCGGGCAGACCACTTACTATAACTACTGGAAATCTATTGACGTTATCATTAAGTACGTTCACAGGAGTAAGTGTAATTTTACAATAATACTTCAATTTTATATACTAGCCATTCGTGACAAAAAGGAACGTTAATTAACCCTACCCATCATTTTTAGATTTTGAAAGCATCCTACTCGTTCTTCACGGTATTGCAAAGTACCAACAAGAAAATGTAGTTAATAAATAAATTGTTTGATTAGTTTAATAGTTACATAGCATTTAATTGTAAGCGTGTTTAAGGAGTTTGAGGATATTTATATAGTGCTAGGCAACACTTAAAAGTTTTGAACTTAAATTTCCGAGTGATAAGAGTAGTAAGTTTTCAGGTTTAAATAAAAATTAGAATTACTTATAATCCTTATTCATTCTATTTTATGCTTTAATTAAATAATTTGGGCCGTACCTGGTAGTAGTGCAAAGACACAGGACAACCCGCGGCAGAGTCGGAGCAAGCCCCAAGTACACTCTCGCCATGTTCCAAAAAACAGTTTAATATTCTGGGTCCCCAATGGGGACCGTATCAGATATTAAGCTGATAAGAACAGATACTACACTTTGATCTTAGCTACAGGGAGCCGAGAAGCGATAAATATTTCATTTGAAAAAGCTATTTAAGACCATGACATACACCAATTTTACTTTCGGGTTACTTGTGACACCTAGCGACAAAACTATGTAACTACGAGAGGCTTTGCACAGCTCCTAAGGCAGGTTCTCCTTGCACTCAATCCCCCAAGGAATATAAAGCTATAAAAGGAATAAGAAAAAACAATGCAGGTTCTGTCGCTTGATCTTTTCATAAGGGAATCCCTTAAATCTTTCATTAAAAGTTCATTAAAAGTATTTGTGTTCATCTATTGTAGCTCCAAGTGACTCGCGCATGTTGAATCGATATGTTTTATATATTAAATCTTTTATTCGCAATCTAATGTTATACAAAATTCAGAACAGGATAGAGTACATCGGAAAGATTATAAAAATTCCCGTACGAGGGACTTGACGTCGTTTCTAACGAAGCGTCGTATAATTACGGATTAATTTACTAAATCTAGATTTATTCAACGGTCGTGTGATTATTTACATTTTAGAACTAGATAGAAGCATTCTTTTTTTATCTCGTAAAATCTTACTACATAGTTAATCTTACCGGTAATAGCGTTGTCACGCTAATTCCTTTTCATTGTTTGGGTTATTAATTAACGTCGTAGTCGATTAGAATCTCCATTAATTGTGATCGTCTAGAAATTTTATTCTCGACCTCCATACTGAATTAGTCGTGCAAGTAATCATATTGCAAATTTCTTTCAATTAAATTTCCCATTGCGTATCTATTCCATGGTAAATACGATTTCAGGAACGTTACAACGTTGTTAATAAATTATAAAAGTTTCATAGTTAATAACATTATTTTCTTGATCACTGCCCAACGTCAATCAAAATCTTTTACCGAGTCTTAATGCGTCGAATAAGAAGAAAAAAATTCCAAATTCTCTTCCAATGATAAAAATACATAATTTGAAGTTTGACTGTAACTTTCATAGAAATTACTTACGAGCATGAAGATGTTCTTAAATTTCCCGAAATTACGTATTTCCTTAATTTACCTGAAAATTGTTCATGCGACTTTGCAAAGCATTATAGATAAACTATATACGTAATAAACAATCGGCAGGCCCGCAGCCTATACTGAATGTGATGTACATATTTTTCAGCACCTGTTTTCATATAAAAATATATAATACTAAAATCAATCTTTTAAGTACTGCATATATATAGTATATATAAAATACAATAGTCAAAGTTTGACAGCATCTTAAATAAATTGACAGCTGATCAGATCGACTCTGAATGATCAAATGATAAGTTAAACAGGATCAGCTTATGAGATATTGACGTAGATTAAGAAACTTTTAAAATCCATATACCCCTCATTTTCATCGAACGTTAATTGCATTGATGTCGATTGAAAGTAACGTCTAGCATGTGGCACATGTTACAAAAACGTTATAAATTCATATAACTGATACATCAAAGACTCGATATTCATGACGGAAAGATATTCGTCAGTAGAGTTAAAAAAGACAAGCAGTTCATTCGGGGAGGTGAGATGAATTTTTTGGCGTCTATTCTTAAGAAATTTTTCTTCAAGTCGTAAAGAAGAACACATTGCGTATTTATATACGTAGAGGAATAACGGAGGACGATGCTCTCTTAATTAATTTCTCTTGCTCGAATTGATTAGATACTTGCAACAGTGCGTGAGCAAGTGCTTCTCGCCAGAAGTCTCGTGCTGCGAAGCCGCGGTCAATTCTCTGGTATAGATGTCAAGACCGTATTGGCCTTCTTCAGGGAAATTAATGGCGAAGGTCACCACGTCGTTATCGGCCACCGAGTGCGACACGTACTTCGAGAGTCGTTTCTCCTCGATACCATTCTTGTGAAGGGTCGCCATGAAGTCAGTTAACGGTCGGGACATGCGGAACTGAATTTCCAATTCACGGCCAGCGAACACCAAAGCCTCCTAAAGGAAAAGAAAGGAATTAAAAAATATCGATACGGTAATGATAAGAAATTTTATTAGACAGGCAAACGTTATCGCTTTCTTTTTGTTTACCTTTATGAAAATTGTCATTAAAAAATAAATGACTAACCTGATGCGTGATCGGTACCAGGCCAAAGAGTCTGGTTGCTTTTGTCGGTCCCCATTCGCCACTTGCACAATCAGGCAGAGGCACCATAACGGTCTGAAGTTCGTCGCAGGCAATTTTGAATTTACATACACTCTTAAATTTCATTGGTTCACCAGTGAGATATTCCTTTGGCGTGACGGCGTTTGCGAAGATGTCCAGAAGGAAAGCGCCGGAACAAGGTGCGTGAACGCGGAAGGCAACGATATTTCCCACAACCGACTAGAAGGGTAGAAATTAATTAATATAGTACAAAATTGATTTACAAAATGAGAATTAAACTTGGTAATTGTTTGTACAATATCTAAGGAATGTACATGACGTACAGGGAGTTTTATTTACCTGCATGACAAAACGCTTGAGGGATATACCGTCGTAACCGTCACCATCGCTGTCATAAAATTTAAGGTTATAATGGAAGATGAGAGAAGACTGCATATGAGCTGGCATTGCTATCCTGACTGTTGCTGCCCCCGTGGAATCGGTATACATGACTGCATTGGTATTCGTATCCGGGAAATAGAGTCCGTACCTAAAGAAAATGTTTATTATTCATAAAATCTGAGTAAATAATAATTTTCAAGCTTTCCATCCACGCGATGTATCAACAAAGACTACTTAAATTTCTTACCTAAAGAAGAGTGACCGCACGAACGGTAACTCCTCGAAATCTTTCAGGGAGATTGGCTGTTTAAGAAGTTGCCAGTCTTCCTGCACGGGGAAGAACTCGTAAATGAATTCTCGTGGATCAGTCAGGAAGTAATGATCATCGTATTCGTACCTTTAAATCAATGCATAAATATATTAATGGAATTAAAAGAGACGCGGATTCAAGTTGTAAAAAATTGTTTCAAATATTTCAAGATATCAATAAACTACGTAAACGCACCTAAGACTGTCGCTCTTTCCTTTAGACTGTCCAGGTCGAGGAACCTCTTTGGCATTGACAAGATGTCGCGCCCCCCAGTTGCACTGAACGAATCTCCAAGCGCCAGCGACGTAGACGGCGTTCCAGCTGTTTCTAAATCTATTATCCTCGAAACGTACGCCAGGTTGATAACCGGCTGATTTGCTGTATCCTTTGATGACCACGCAGTGGAGCCCGGCATAGCTGAAGACAGGTATTTGTTAAGGAAAAAAACCGTACAGGTAAAAAGATCAAATGAAAAACAAGTAGCAGTGGAACGCGTTAGAAAAGTATTCGCACCAGTTTCACGTCTAGAAGCCAAAGGGAAAGGTCTTAGCAGGTATGAGAAGAGTCGAACTTAACCAGAAGGAAGGCTGGCTAGTTTTACCAATATGGCGAATGGGCACATCAGGGACGACTATACTCTCCCGATGGTAAATTGGTCTCACCTGCAGAGTCGCTTGAAGAGAACGTGATAACTTTCCGTGCCGTGTTTTATCCCCCTAAGAAGACCCATGGGAGTGTCGCCACGTAGGTTATCATCGAATTGCATGGTGTTCAAATTCTTCACAGTTATCCATCTGAAGATTGTTCGAGCTTTTTCTATGTCGGAACCGCATCTGCTTACCAGTTGTCGTACCAGATCGGTGAATGTCTTTTGATCCTCTTGTGCAACCTAAAAAATTATAATCAATTAATTGAAACAGTCTATCGAATATTTATTTATTATTAAGATCAGTCGTTCACCTTACCGATATAGCTATTTGGTCCATATCAGCAAACTCAAGGGGATCATTGTAGATATGATATTTGGCCAAGGCTGGAGGTTGAGGTGGAGGTGCCTGGGATGGATAGGGCGGAGGTGGCGCCTCCTGGGCATATCCATCTCCTTCGTCAAGATAAAGACTTTCCTGAAGCATATATTCGCTTCTTGCTTCGTTTATCAGTTCCAGCATCTCAGAGCTCTGCTTCTCGACCAGCGCTGCTGTCGCTGCCCTAAAATATACACAGTTGCGATTTAATGATGGCGGATGACAAGCAAAAAGAAATCACTTTGATAGACCTACCTCTCGTGCTCCAGCATCTTACGCGTGAGACTCTCCTTCTTCTTATCCCTGCGAAGTGTCATGTTCTTCTCAAGATCATCCTTCTCCTGTTGAAACTGCTGATTTCGTCCTCGTCCACCCCTGTCGCGTTCCCATCGCGCTGATAATCGCTCCAGCTCCTTTTCCCATTCGTCCTGTTAATTAAAAAAAATTATCATAAACAAAACAAACGACTCGACGGATCAGTCAATAAAGCGTTTCGATCTCCTAATTCAATCGGTATCAATTTTATATTCAATTCAGCAAACCGGAAGTGTCTTACGCAAACATAAAATATAGGATGCTCGTGATACATAATAACAATCAACATAACATGATTCATATCCGTTACGTATTTCTATGCGTTTCCGGTACTGACCTATGCACTGAAATAAAGTCGAAAGAAATTAATTAAATCAATTTTGAAAATACAATCAAAATATATAATAAGAATTTAATCACTGATTTTACACCGTAGTACTTTTTAAATGTATCCACGAGTCTTGTGTGAGAATTTAAAAAATTTTTTATAATATTTAAATATGGCGGTTGCTGGTTACCTGCTGGCTAAAATGCCGTTAACGATTTTACGAAGGAACATATGGGGATATAATTATTATAAAATTAATAGAATTGCTATTATCGCACAATTGAGTAATAATTGCCCGACGTTGCTTCGAGGACGCGACGCGGGATGGATTCTCACGTTTCTGATGAGTTTCACAGCAAAAATAATAACTTGACGACCAACGTGACACTTACGGTAACTATCGATATTAATTGCTAATAAAGATGGAGGAGCGTCTGTTCTTAGAGACAGAAACATATACGCACCCTAAATTCTTCGCGAATTCTTCTGTCCTCCTCCTCGCGATGATATGCGAATTTTCGATATAGGTCATCTTCCTCCTTACGATGTTTCATCTCCAGACGTGTTTGCTCATCTCTGTCCTAAAACACAAAACGATCGATCTTTCAATAATACAGAATTAAAAAAAAAGCCAACTAAATTTTTGTAATAAACAAAAAAAAAACAAAAATTATTACATGTAAATTTCGATATAAAAATGTAAAAAAAATGCAATCTAATCTCAATACAACGAACATATTTTGTACGTATAATGAATCTTTGAATATTTGCTCATTAATTGATACATGTATCAATAACATTGACTTATCTAATCAAGTTGAATTAATCAAGTTAGATTCGCGACATGGAAACCAGCCAATCGACTTGTTCCTAATGATCCTAATGACAAGTAATCGCAGATAAAGATGCCTTAATTTTTTCTTTATTCGTACGTTGGCGATAGCCAACGAAGCCTTAGATTATATTTGAATGTCTTGTTTGACATGTCAATATTTTTTTTGTTACATGAAAACATGAGGTAAATCATAGCAAGGAACGATAGTGCCACTGGAAAATATAAAACGGATAAGATTCCTGTTTACAGGTGATCCGTTCGCTGGTAGACATTATACACAAAAGTGCACGAGTACCAAGCAGTCTGAAGTAACGCGACAAACCGGTACAGGTAATCGATTGCGTTCGATAAATTTCTGCGGTATCTTCAACGCGACGACAACAAAAATTACGCTCGCACTCTTCCTTAATTACGTTCTAGTTAATGTTTTTCCTCGCAAAACCGCAAGTTATATCCCGTCAATGTTTTAAACCAAAATAAAAAGATTTAGCCGTCGTAATCACTTTTTGTTAATTATCAATACACTCTCCTACAAATCTTTTGAATATAGTCAATTAAAAATTTTTCTTAATCAATTACGACACAACAAACACACGCGTACAAAAACCTATGAAAATAATGCATAACAGTTACTTAAGCTTAAAAAAATGTTTATACCGTTTCCCTATTGATAAAAAAAAGAAAAAAATAAGGCAAGATACTTTTACGTGTAAAGCACGTAATCTTAATTAACAAATGGTTCAGCATGCAAGTGGTAGATGCTATCTAATCAAAGAACAGTGATAACAACTTCCTGGTGGACCGTTAAATATTATATGTAAATTACAGTACGCACGAGTTCGTCGAACCCGAGAATTCTCAATTACGAAGTAACTTTGAATTGTCTTCGAAAGCAGTAATCATGTGTATCTACATACTTGTATGATGACGCAGTAACGCAGTTAATATATGCATATATACATAGGAATAACACGATACCCGCATCTGAACAAGCAAATGCAGGTGAACGTGCGCAGGTGCGTTATTACAAATGCTTGTCAGTTATGCGGGACAATAGTGAGGTTAGGAACGTCATAATTTTCTAACCGACAAAACTCACGCAGTATGGCTTGGATGTACATAGTGGAGTAAATGTGCACTGAATGCTGATTAAAAGTAGAAATATCATTGGTATGCCAGTCCAACTGTAATGGGTCCAATAGATCGGTGTCGTTGACACATAAAATTGTTTAAATAGTGCGTATTTAGATATTACATGCAGTCAGAGGCAGGACGCAATCGGATAAGAGTTAAAACAAGCCCTATGTTTTTGTTCCGTACTATTTAGTTAGGCGATGTGCATACATATTTGATGATGTACTCCTGCAGGCTACTTTTCTAATTTTAGAATTACTTTTGAAATACGTACTTTATGCAATAAGGTTTATCGATGTCACTGTAAAATGATTTTGTAGGTCGACTGCTATTTTGATTTACGTCCAGACACAGTCGGCATAAGTACACAACCAGTTGTAATACATATGGAGAAATAAACTGCATCGTTTAAACTTGTCCCAAGTGCATGACGGGATTGTAACCTCAAATTACATACCCGACCTATCCCATCCGCATGCCGTTCAAGGATTTCTTAGAGAATGACTTCACGTTATGACTTCGTGACGCATAAAAGTAACTGCGAAGAAGGTACATCTAGCTCGCCATCTATATTTTAATAGTTCATGTTCGGTGCGCATGGCGAGGCTAAATCCTAGTTCACGGTACTTGAGATTAGTAATTGCAATAATATTACAATTAAATACGTGAGAAGTCCTAGTTACAATTTATTAATGTAATTAACATGCGTAGACAGGCTACTTGTGAACTCGGCATAATTACATTTGCAAGATGTCGTCTGGCACTTGCGTGCAAGTTTCATTGATATGACGATCTGTGTAACACTTGTTTACGTTGGATCGCAGTTTCTCGATGAAACTTTCGACGATTAATAATCGAAGGCGAGGTTCTTAGACGTAGGTATTTATTTTAGCAATAACTTCTACGTCATAAATTTTATTAGAAACATTGACAATTTTCGCTATCATTAATCGGCAAGAAATATTCGAGCACGTGAGCATCTATGGTCTGACGAAACTAAATACTTACCGAGAAACTTCTCTTGGATAAATTTTGCGGAATAAAAAAAAAGGAAATTCTTATCGAGTAACGTGCAATTTTTTCTTAGCTATATAAAAATTAGCGTAGACTTTATAGCTGATATGAAATGACCACGGAAGAAGGCAGCGTTTGATCATTCGGAGTTCACAGTCCTGACATCAAGTCTGGACAATAATTTAATATTTTTTATTATTTCCTTTAATAGATGTAATATCACTAGAAGTTACTATCTTCATAATCTTGTTAAGAGGCAGGATCTCGGAGTGCGTGCATTACAGATATAAATATTTCATTAAGCCGGATTCACATGTACTATACAGTAACACGCGATGCATAGTAGAAAGCCGCACATAAAAGGTCTTTAAAACAAAATTGTTGTATACCTAAAATAATTTTGGTGTTTTCAGCGATAAGATTTTTTTACCATAAAAAAAATAAAAAATAAAAGTCTGTTAAAAATATCATCTACGCTGTAAAATTTTATATCGATTCCAAAAACTATATTGGATTACGATTATTATATTTTTCATTGCAATACAGTCCGACCGGCTGAGAAAACGAACAAAAATGGCGCCCAAAATGAAAGGAGCCTGATCTCATTGGAGTGTCGCCGGCTCCATTTTGGTAGCAATGACGAAGCTCCATGACGTAAAATCTCCAAGTCTTGCAAACCTTATAAAGACGAAGGTTCCCGTGTTTTCGAGTGGGACGACCGCTATATGCGCTAAGCTTTCATACACGTGTGATACGTGGGATTCAGGTAACACATTGAGGACCAAGTCTCACGTTTCTGTTTTTAATAAGATGAAAGCCCCAATACAGCCTTATAATTCACATGTACGTGCACCAGTAAAATCACAATGCGCGACACGTACGAAAATAACATATCCCACTACCTGACAAGAATTTCCAACAAAAAAAATATTTTCAAAATTCTTCATAATTCTGCCGAACGATTTTTCCCACCACAGAAAAGAAGGTCATACCTTAAACACCCGCGGAGAGTCCAGTGTCCACGCATCACAAGAGTCATATGTGGACGCATGTATCAACTGACCGTGTAACACGTCACACCTGCTCACGTCGAAGTAAAGGAGTGCCGTTAGCTGAAGGCCGCCTTGGTTGACACAGAATTTGTATTGGTCTTACAAACGAAGAGCGAACCCATGCATGGACATTAAAAACCAATTCAGTATTGCATCTTGCAAAAAAACAAAATTTTCATTCATTGTCAAAAAAGTCTCCCCAAAAAAAGACAAGCGCCATAGCATACAGTACTGACTGAGCGAAAAATTTTTTTTTCAAACCATTCGACACCAATTACTTACAATCATTACCGTGTGTGACAAGAGAAAAAAAAACGAAAAGCCCGATAGACAACAGCTCGTAAGTAACAGAAGAGCATGACGATCGATTACAATGATCGGCAGTGGTAGATTACAGGTTATCGTTAGTGAATCGATGCAGCCTGTTCCTCAATTGCCATTGTACGTTGTCGTGTGGTAAATCGAAAGGCTGACAGGTATAGCGGCGACAAAAATCGTAGAAGCGTAACAATAACGACGTGGAGTCACTCGGAAGTGAGTTGAGTTGTTTATTATAGGGTCGAGGAGCTAAGGATTGTCGTGAGAGCTCAGGAACTTTTGTTGAACAACGTGTATTAATGGGGTTAGTGGTTGTTGCACAAGCTGAGTTTTCACCTACGAACATAGCGAAGAACAACGATTGAGTTGCAGTTGGATTAAATAGTAGATCGATCATAATATCAAATATATATTTATGGTATCTTCCTACGTACAATGATATATGTACGTAGCGCCTTCTACAGTGAAGTTGGTCATCGAGTATATAAATATATAAGTGTTGCAAGTTCGAATCTGTCAGCCAATTAGATGAACTTTGTGAACGCAATTTCAAATATAATATATTCGCAAACGCGCGATGTCAAGTATTTCGAAATTCTCCCGTGTACGCACAGATAAATTAAACCGATACAGAGTGAAACTGACCTTAAGAGACGTAATAAGGTACGCGCCCGTGCGCGATAACTTCTCACGAAACGTATGATTCACGCAACGCGGTAAAAGTGGAACGGAATTTCGATCACAATAAAAGTGATACAGGCATATAAAAAAAAGGTGCGACGACTTGACGACAAATACTTTATACATCAACTTGCATATAAATTACGTTCGTGGCAGTACATTCCATAATAGGATTGTAGCATTAAAAATTTGTTTATTAAATTCAGTTAGCATGGTCATACTATAGATAATTATCATTCAACTTTTTATAGTTGTTTACAGGCTATATAAGAATTCTAGGTTATGTTTCTAACCGTCCTGGACCCTTGATCATCCCTGCTTATAAAGGCTATTCTCCTTCCCTCTCTTATCCGTACCACATGCAGTTACGGGCGAAAAGATCAGGAATGCCGAGCAGACACTCGAGGCAGCCCACGGAATGTGTCGAAGCCACACGAATGAGATGGCTGAGGAATAAAAGGTGGTGGGAGGAAAGGTGGATGCCGACGACTCGCCAAGGTCGAAGCTTAAGACCGGTTTCCGGTACGGAGTAGTAACGCATAAACTGGGCTCCGTCAAGAGACAGTCCAACCTGTCGCTGCTTATTACTGTGGCATTTGGGCTCCCTTGGGTAAAAAGGCCATAAAAGCTAATAGGTTATAAAAAAAAATTTAAGTTTGCTTACAGAATTCAATTAAACGCAAATCAATGCGAAAACTTACAATTTTTGCTTTTGCTGTACAAGCATTAAATACGTGTCGGAATTGGAGACTGGTCGAACGACTCTATGATGGTTATTAAAATGTTTAGCAAAATTACGTAGGAAGCGAATGATACCTCGAGTGTGCTAAAGGCAGATTTCTAGGAGACACGTAGGTGTCCGTCAGTCGGTTGCGTACTGGATATTACAGAAATGACGGCAGAACGCAATATCACGTATATCTATAATTATATCCAAACATAATGGACCGAGACATAATAGATAAACGTTATTTTCGATCTGATCGTACGTCCATATTATATAAAAGTAAAATCTGGAAATTAGATTTTTTTGCCAATAAATTTCACTACCTCAAGAATCACTCGATACAAAGCCACTGCCACGTTGATTTGCCGCATTACGATCCGAAACGATATGAATTTCACAGGACATGGTACAGAGCACTTTTTTTCACATGTAAAATACAAATTGACAATTATCGAGTAAAAAAATAAAGGAGACAAAAATGGCGGCGTTAACGACCGATAGTATCAAGATTGGTATACGTAGTACGTCGCTGACTCAAATAATTCTCATTTTCTTACCTCAACGTTCGAAACTAACCTCACTTCCGCAAGACGAAAAACCTGTCGACTCGTAACGTCGTTATTTAGTTTCGTAACGTCGTACGAAAGAAAGTTTACGTAATGGCCGATCACATTCTTCTCTCTTCGTAAAGGGAAGCGAGACTCTCGTGAAAATCTACAGTTTCGGTCGACGAAGTCTTGTTTACATGAATAAGCTGTATTTGTCCATTCTCGTTAGAAAAAATTAAATTACGTAATACAATCTCATTTTGTTATTATCATTATCTCTGCACTTGAATGCAAAATCCAGTATTGTCAATCGCTCCTTGCGCATCGAATGCATCGATAATCGTACTCGATCGTATCTCCTGCACATTTATGCATATTAAAAAGACAAATCGAATTCATACCAGCCATATTGATTTTCGTATTTTTCACGAAGTCATTGATTGGCTATCGATATTTTTATCAAATTCTTCAGCGACGATCGAGGTCGACAGATTTTTCGTTATCGAATATGAAATCTAGTGCGATGAAAAATCGTATCTTTTTCTCAATACAATTTTTGATTAATATACCATAAATTTATATTTAACAGCATGGGGTAGATATTGTCGACAAAAAAGAAGTACCGTTCGACAGAGGCAAGTAGCGTGTGTGGTAGGCCTGTGTGCCATATATAGGACGTAACCGTGTACCAGAGAGGCATCGGGGCCGTTCTCCTCGATAAATATTCAGCGGCACAATTTCTTCGCCAAATACGGTCCCCGCGACGTCTCGGTTATAACGTAGGCAGAAATGCGTGAACTTCAAAAAAAATAATAATCATAAATACCGGCACACATAACTATATGTCATAACCATACCAATGACTACCCACATGCCAGTGATTAAATTAGTATAACGAGCAGATACGGTTAAACGTTATCAATCGGTGCATCCAGCATCCGCGATAGATCGAGTGAGAAAAATATTTTTTCCATTTCCTGGAAGAAATTGCAAAAAAAATTCTATCAATTTGTAAAATCAAGTTACTCGATCACCCAATTTCACTAATTACACTCGAATAATTTTGGACGAAAAAAATTTAAAAAATCGATAAAATGCAATCTTTTAATTGCAACGTAAAATAATTATTTTTTGTAAAATATAAGACAAATTTTTCTTTATTATAAAAATCATTCTTCGTTGGTTTCAACCTAACGCGCCCTCGGCCTTGTCTCCGACAAACGACAAAAGCTTTGCGCAATCGTTACGAGTGCCATTATCAGTCAGGAAACATGCCGTTTCCATTACGTTCTTAAAGACGAAGTCATCATTTTCGATGACGTTGCCGCGCGTACCGATCCTCCAATGACGACTTTACCGATGAGAATCGGGTCACACTGTATAACCCATACCTATATCTATACAGTTTGCAGAGCTACATATATAATCGCCTGTATGTACCCGTATACGCGTGCGACTATGTGTGCGCGGGCGCGAGCGTGTGTATGCATAAATTATAATGCATATATACACATACGGGCCCACCAAATAAGCACGCACATTCAAACCGGAGATTTAACTGTTTTTACGCAGTTATGTGCTTACGGATATGTACATTATTTACCTGTACGTACTACACAGACGATGGCGAATAGAAAGTGTGCTGGAATGCAGACTTCATTCCGCCTTGGATCCAATGGGCCTCGTGAAGAGTGGACGCAACAATGCTGCCATTGTTGTTGCTTCTTGAGTTGACAGGGAGGGCAAGGAGATATTGGGGGGAAGTGGAGGTCTCATCTTAAATCAACACGATGCACTTTACGCGTATTTAGAAATTGTATGTCAAAAATTTGTTGATGTTCACAAATTTAGTTTTTAACCCCACAACAGAAATATTGCACGAACTCGGAGGATTAAAATAAAAACTTCTTCATTCTGTTTGATTACTGCAATAAATTGATTCATAGGCTATACATTAAATTTGACTAAGAAGCGGATGACGTGGAACTGCAATAATTTTTCATATGAGGATAAATTTATTGCATGGTTTTTATCGGACATATCGTTGGACGTTGTTTATTAATCGCGAGTGATTTATTGTGCAAATTATGCTATCTGATATCTAAGAAAAAAGAATAAACTTCGTATGGTTTTTCTTTGCTTTGACACTCTTTGGAGTTTAACAACAATGGGGTACAGTATGGCTTTTGAATTGCGAATGAGGACGAACATTGTTGCTATAGATTTTGCTGCACATGGCATACGCGAGTTTAATGTCTATAAGAAAATGATTATTGATAGTTATTTATGCTAGCTTTCCAATTGTCGATTTTTATTGTTGTTCTGCAACGTTTCCATGGGTGCTTCCTTATCGTTGGAATAGCCATGCACGATTGAGCGTTACTACGTTTGGCTATAATTCTGAAGGAGCCATGTAATATGTATCCAAGAAATATTTTTATAGCGATTCTTAATGGCAATGTGCAATTATTCAGTTAATAACTAGATAAAATCATTAGGCGTTAACGTATAAGTAATTCGGTATAAAATTATGGAGTGATTTAATGAAGAGGAAAAAAAACAGTGCGCTCTCGTTACACTGTGTTATTGTAAACGTGACCTCGTTACGGTTACCTGTTATTACGTCGCGAAGCATCTTTAAAGGAGGTGCAGCAGAGCTCGTTGCCAGCATCAATCGTCACATTGTCTCTCGACTGTTGTCTGAATCAGCACGCAACATCCAGCTGTATATTGAGAGGAAGGAGAACGACTTGCAGGCATCCATAATAAGGTACAGAGTTATTACGTAAGATCCGGTGGCTCGTTCGTTTTCTAGCCATCAATGGCAAAACCGATATACCGTGGCAATAACGACAATAATTGCACCGGCAAGATATTGCAGATGAAATTGCATCTGCAGCTGACTAAAAAGTTTTAAGAGAGCAATTAAAAGAATTCTTACTCTCTAAGCAACCAGAATGCGCTGGTAGGTCATTATGGTGAAATACAGAAGTAAAAGAGAAGAAAAATGTATAACGCGTAAATGATATTGGTATTGCTCTTGGCAGAATGTACGTGGGCGGTTCAGTAATCACCTTGCTACAAGAATCCAGTACAGTGATACTTTCCGATCTCGAGGAATCGTAAATTGCGACGAGTAAAGCATATTTTCAGACGTGACGTGCAATCACATTACTCACTGGCATAGAGACTGATACGTGCAGTGAGGCCTTACATTGTAACATTTTTTATATATGTATTTGTTGCGCAATCATAAACAAAAACTTATACCGGTCGATGACACTTACTTTTCAACAATTGTATTAAACGTAGTGACGGCAGCGTTTATTGTTTGACTTTCGCTGCTATTGAAAATATCACAGGGAAAGAGGACATCGTCGGACACTTTCGCACGGGCAATAAATCATTTTCCAGGATCTTACCCGAAGTTACAATAAGACGAATTTGTGGCACGACCTACTCGGCACGTAGTAATCAAGTATCCTTCATAGTCGTTCAAAGTAATTAATCTAATTAGCCCGATATTCGCAGAGACGCGTGAGACCGGCGTTGAGGTTACGTGCGTGCGCATGCGCGGCGACGGACTATCATGGTGGATACGTAGCGCATGCGCAGTAGTCATTCCCTAATTAGTCCGTTGAATACGAAAAGAAGTGTACCGCAAGCGGAAATAATTCAACTGTGCATATAACCGTAGGTTACATTTCTCCGTGTCTGCACGCGTCTACTACGAACGTTCAAGATTGTACGGAATAGGACTCATAAAAATGGCTCAAGTCGTTTCCACGATAATGATTAAATAATACGGGACGTCGTGAATTCCAGTTGCATTGTTCCCTGTCTGCTCGTACGCGGTCTGATTGTCGCGCCATATTTCTCATTGAGTAAATATAGTCCCGATGCATCTGAGGAAGCGACATTTTTTATTATCCCGTGCCAAAGACCGTTAACCAATTTTATTTAACGAAATGCCTCGTACGCATCAGCGACCCGTAAACTCATAAAAGATCTAGAGAAGAAAAAAAAAGAAATCTTTCATACAGATGATTACACTATTTATTTATTTTTAATCCGCGCAACAGTTATCCCGGCACACAGATGGCACTGTGTACGCACACGTGTATTATATATGTATATGCAAAAGTTGATTTCTGAACTCAACAAGATGGCGGCGCTGCCTAATTTCAAGAGCAAGAAAATTACCTTCAGGGCCGCGCTTGCTGATCGATCGTCTTGTTACCTGCTGAAGACTGCAATAAATAATAATTGAAGCTGGCTGAACGTAGTATCCTGACTCTAAGATAATCACGTTACGCTCCTTCTGGTTAATCGTGCCGAAGCGTTACCAATGAAATCTATCAATTTCAAATCGATTGGAGTAACCGGAAGTTGTAAATTAATGGGCAGTACCTGCTAACTGGATAATTATCGAGTGAACGAAGACATCACGCGAAATCGTTTGATTTTTTTTATTAATCTATCATAACGACCTTTATATATATACCTCAGGTATGAATTTCAACTATTTATTTTCTGCGACTGTGCTATACCTATATTGCCATTTTGAATTCCAGTCTGTTAACGAAGGCAACTACTATGCCGTGATGATCCATCACTTCATCGTACTACTATTCATGATTATCTACACAAGGACTGAATTAGATTTCAAGCTGGCAGTGGAGTGAGCTCATTCGCAAACATAGTTAACGTCAGGAATACCTGCTAGGTATCATATGATACATGTTTCTCAATACGGCGAAGTTCAAAGAAACAGGATGATGGTTAATGATAGAGAAACGAATTGTTACTTTGCAATCTTTAAACTCCATATTCGCACACGAGTGAATTAATCATAATGCAATTTTGCGAGCACAATAAAAATGACAACTAATCATGACGCCATTTTGCATGTACAGTAAGATTCGTAACTAGAGTCAGGTCTAAGAGCTGTGTCATGTGTAAAAATAGTTTTTAATTGATAGTATACCTATTGACGTATACCTGTCAATACAGTTTTACATTTTTTTATTTACATTTTAATTCATGTTTTTTTGTCATTCTAATAATTTCCTTTTTTTCTTATCGAGCCTGCAAAAGACTTTCAATGCCTTTGTGTCGATACCAATAGATAGATAGGACACGTGGGCTGGTTTCTATGAAGCGCAAAAAAGGAACGTTCGCGTGATAATGGACTTGAATAATGTCACGAGACAAAAAACCTTGCCAGAGAATCAGCTGTGTTCAAATTAAAATCCAAGTATCTCTCGAGCTTTCCCTGGGTCGAACCCCGGTAGAATGTTAATGAGTCGATTAACCAGAAGATTTGTAGATCGATCCGTACACACGATTCGATAGGTTATGGCGGCAATTTAAAATCCTAGAGTCGCTGGAAGATACACGAGAATTGAAAACAGCTTTAAAATGGAAACTAACGGTACAGTCCAAGTCAAGATTCAAAAAGTACTAGTCAAAGGCATAGCTGTCCATTTTATTAACTAATATTACCAGATACATTCGACACGATGACAAATCGAATCATTAAAAAATTCGCCATTGCCATACCAATTGCAATTATAAATTGTACATATTTAACCGCCAATTTTCAAATTGACGTTCGGCCATAAAACCTCGTGGAACCATGTGAAGTTGCGCGCGCATGCACGTATAACTCGGTAAGGATCAAGACAGTTGTCCCGTGAGAATACTCCGTAAAAATAGTGATTTCAGCATTCAGGGAAAGTAAACTCTCGCGCATTGTTAAGTTTTAAAGGAAAAGAAAAGAAGAAAAAATCGGTAAAAGTACAAAACACCTAAGATTTACGTATAAACAAGGGAAAGTTCGTGTCCACGTTAAATTAGAAATTTCATCAAAACTTAACTCTTCGATGCACTCGCTATGTACCTATTTCCAAGCCATTGCCAACATTCATTTATACATTGATACCATATGTACATATAAATATGTTGAAAGGTGGTTTCCAGGACTTTTTTGTAGTATTGGCAGCTATGAGGACATTTCATACTTCCAGAGCCATTAAGCGGCACTCACACCGAATTTTCCAAAAAAATTTTGTGCTGGACTCTCGGAGTTCTGACGGGCTAAGAAATGGGTCCTTAGGTTATATTAGGAGAACTTCAATGCCAAATGTCCCAAGATTTAGTTTTTTAAAAAAAAAAAAATACATCGGCTTGCCTTGTGAGTGCTGCATGTCCTGGAAACAGCCCTTTGACAAACGTTCGTCCTTGCGTCACTATCAACGTATAAAAATGTGCTTATATTACGCCACCGACACGTATACCAACCGTAGTTTGTAAAACGTCTAAAAACATATTCATATCTACATTGCAGAATTTATGTCATCCCTATAAAAGAGGACTGACTGCATTACTTTTTTATTCGAACCGCAGACCAACGAAGAGAAACAAAACAGTGAAACGCACATAGCGATACGTAACGAATATCCTGCGTCCACCGTTGGATTTGTCGTTGAAATTTCAAAGCGACATAAAGAAACGGAAATCAGTCTAGCCTGAAGACAGGTAAAATCCCTTGGCAATTCAACAAAACTTTCCAGTATCTCCAGTTGCAGGCCTTCTCAACATTGGACGGGTAAAGAGAGTCAGAAACTGGTGTACACAATGCACGATGCAAAGTGCGAGGACGAAGATGGTAGAGGTGGAAGAAAACGGAAGAGAGAGTTTCGAATGTACGAAGATACACAAAGTAGAAACGCAGAGTATATATATTGATGATATATATACATATATTCATGTATATATACGTTCACGCAAATACAGTACATAAGACAGACAAGCTCTGGAGCGTTTCAGTGTATAAAGCCATTCACCCCGTTCGCTGTCATAATTCCGGAAACCGCCGAGCGACATGGCTGGATGGTAAAGATTGTATCGGCGTTCAATATGATTGGGCAATTCTTCTTGACTGGTTGAGAGAAAGAAGAAGAGAAAAAAATTCTTAAATGTCAAAATATCGATTAGCAATTTTGATTTAATATCAATTAGGACATCAGTGTGGGAAGTTAATGAAGAAATGAAAATATAAATTCGTTAAAAAATGTTTATATATAATTAATTATCGTATAAGTATAATTAGCGTACGATTAATTGAGCTTGAATTATTATTAAAGGATGAACGGAGCTCTAGGGTCTTACGTACTACGCGAGTGATCGACGATCAATACCAAAAGTCCAGGTCATCGTTCCGAAGGTGGTTAAGGATCGTCAGGAGTGACCGGGCAAATGAAAGTTTTTCCCGGTAAACCAGAAACCCAGAAACACAGAAAGATACGAACTTCGTTTGCTGTATGGGCATCGCATTACCTGGAACGTTTTCGAGGTGTCTACACACACGTTGGACACGGGAGTGTAATTCTTACTGGAATATAAATGAGCGAGATAAGCACGTGGCGGAATACAAATCGAAGACCTTCTTTTATAGGTTAACCTTAAACTTGGCTGTTGCAGTCTCATTCGATAGGATCTGACTAAGGGAATATTCGATTAATCGAAAAGCATTACGTGGGAGATGGACATTTTCAGAGGGTATTAGTGGTTGCATGTTGATTTGAAAAACAAATAGTAAAACTAATAGTACTTTTTAGGATTATGATTAGAGATTAAAAATTGATTTACGGATTTATAGGAATTTGAAAAAAATTTCTTTTTCAAGTTGCTACTACTTTTTACTTACGATGTATTCTAGAATTCAAACGCGGAGCCACTGTACGACTGCTCGTTAACAATGGTTAATTGCAGCTTTGTCCGATTCGCCGTAACGCACAATGCAGCAGCCTCAAGTTTGACTATAATAATAGAAAGGCAAGGAATAATTAGCACTGTTCCAGGTAATGCTTGGGCGAATGTTAATTAGCTGGCGCGAATGCCATACCAAAGAATGCTTTCGAAGTGTTGCTTAGTTTTTAGAGTAAGGCGGGTGGGTGGTATGACTCTTTGAGAAAATGACCGGGAAATTCAACGAGACGGAAACGAATTATTTGGCTGAAGCTGAGATGGGAAATAAAAGAATGTCTGATATTCGTAGATTGTTGTACAGCGAACTGAAACGTCTATAAAAATATTTTTTCTTACAGATCAATTGAAAGTATTTGGAGATTTTGATTTTGAAAAGATACACGATACAGACGCTGGAAAATTATGCATTGTTGTTGTTGTTGTTATTATTGTCGTAAACATTACGATTTTTTCGATTGTATCATTTATCTCGTGCTCCTTCTCGTTAAAGGTCACTACCTGAAAGGTAGGAATCCTGGAGTCCTTGGAAATTCGAAAAACAGGTCCTGAGCTCACGCAGAAGCCAACACGAGTGCACTGGGCCATCGCGATAAATAAAACGGAACATTCCACTCTGCGAATACAGAGTCTGGTGCACGGTACAATTTAAACTGCAAAATTTTCCGAGGTCGTTCGACGTTCGAAGCTCGAAAATTTGCTACGAAGTCGATTGACAACGCGTACCGAGATTCAACGACGATTGACAGTTGTCTCGCCGGATAAGCAAGAGAGTCGAGAAGAAGGAAAAAAAATTTAGCGATAAAAATTAGGTATGGTAAACTCGACGAATCTAATAAAAGTATTATCTACGTAGTAAATATGTGGGACTTATGGAACCTGCATGCGTGAAACCGGAAGTGCAGCGGAGCGTGAAGTTTCCTCTGGACGATCCCGTAAGCCACTACACCCGCCAGCCACTTCTGACTTTACGGTTATAAATCACTTTACAATAGTCTGGCGGCGCGCGATGCATCGTAATCTAATTTTGCCAGCAAATACGTGAGAACGCGATGCATGTGCAATAGGGTTTTTTTGAAGAAAAAAAAATGGCAAAGATTATGTTCCAAGGAGCAAGGGACGATGGTACCTACCGAAATTAAGACGAAATCAAGATGGCGTCCAAATTGACAGACGTGTAATAAAATGTGCTAATAGGTTGTTTACGAAAGTCATCAATTACGTTTAAACGGAGAAAGTAATCTTTCCCGCGCAACATTTAAACCACGCGATTATAGAAGTAATGACGACAGCATAATCGAGCGTAAGTTTCAACCATAGACTTTTTGTTAGTTCGAAGGAAGAAAGAAAGAAGAGCGGTCGTGCTCGAGAGGGTTCGGGGTTTGCTAGTTCCGGCATTCTCCGCTTGGCGCACTGTGCGCCATCCATTGAGCTATATTAGGCGGACGAAAATAATTGTGTTCCATGATTTTAATTCGCGTGGGAAGAACTGGTAGGAATGTCTGACAAGGTACGGATCTTGAACAAGAGAACCCACGTATGCAGCCAACGAGCCAACACAGCCCAGTCCAGCCAGTCAGAGTCAACGCAGTCATTTTTATATAAGGTGATTAGATTGGCATAGGAGAACCGGACGATGACGTCACTTCTCTGTCGGTGACGAGAAACGTCGCTTATGGAATTAACGCCTTTTTATCATGCTAATACGGTCAAGCCGGGAATTCGCTGCTGCAACTTTTCAGTTGCACAAATCGCATCTTGATTAACGTACAAAAGGCGTTGATTTTACGAATAAAAAATTTCGTTACTATAAAACTGTACGTGGATGCCTATACAGAAAATATAGATTTGAATATATCGTATAGTAATAACAATAATAAAGCTCGTCGAGCCGTAAACGAACTAAAGTCTATCATTTCCACTAATTTCCTTTCTTCTATACACATAATCAAATTTCGTCCACTTTTTTTAAAATCCTTTTTCGTAATTTCATGCAATCAGACGAGATCGACATGCCTCCCTTTCGCAATGCAGACGATAAATAAATCACAGGAATGCCGTTTTACGTCGATTAATTAAAATTCAAAAATCAATAACGATAATCAATCATTGGCGATCGATGAGCATCGAGATTCTCTGCTTGGAGTTTTTAACTGAATATATCCATATTGGAATTTCACTAAATGGAACGCAGGATTGATTTATATCTCGGCGAAGAACGCAAATAGCATTGGACGCGACAACTATTCTTAAGTCACCATAGAAAAGTCGATGTAGAAATCGTCACACCTACATGCGCAATAGAATGTCAAAATAAAGTGACATAATAAATATTAAAATTTTGCTAAAAAAATTCGAACCGTATTAAGCTAAAATCAACACAACCTAAAACGTCACTGAACAAACTATAACGCAGCTGGTAGATTCCGGTTTAAAAAATATTATAGTCTTCGATCATCGGCATTTTAATCGATATTCGTCGTTAACGATACTATAAAGAAAAAAAGAAAAAAAGTAGCATCCGGTTCGGCAACCTAACCGACTGCTCATGGGAATTCCAATCAGAAATGTAGATCACTCGTTCACGATACGTGCCTCTATTTATTTCGATAAAGCAAGGTGCAAATTAGATCGTCGTTCCGGAAATTATAGCTGCCATCCAGCCGCGCCAATGATAACAGTACGTGATAAATAAGAAATAATGATAATAATTTATGGTACCAACTTACCAAGTAGTAGTCGATGGGTTTTTCGCGTGCTTTGCTGTATCCCTTTTGTAGTTCAGTTTGCTTGAGGGCGTGAGCGATGTGAAGGGCGCTGGCGTCGAATCTGCCATACTGATAGCCATCCCCGGAGTAATTGTGATTGTAGGGGGACGACGCGCCACCAGGACTCGTGTGAAAATCTCGATGAGACGAATTGACCGGAGGCGGTGAACCGTGGCCATTTAAGTGTCTGGGGTAATTCGGTGATTCCACCTGATCGTATCTACGGCAATCGGAAAAAGAATCGATAAACAATCGACCGTGAAAAAATTTTTTAAATAAATTTTTAATAAAAATATTTTCTCTCTCTTAAAGAACCACGTCTACCGAAATGACACTAAATTTTTAAAAATATTTTTAAAAAATGATCACGGCTGCTCAGACTGCGATTTCCTTAAATAAATGTAATTTATCTCATACAGATTTCAACCCATCCATCTTCCTATTTGAAGAACCACGTGAAATCTTCCGTGAACAAATATCTCAATGCTCGAATGCACAGCGAACACTTTTACTGACTCGAACCAGTAATCGATCCTGCAATCTCATCGACTCGTCTGATCTATTCAAAGTTTCAAGATTCCTTCACAACGTTTACGCAGCTGCAGTTACGTGTATACGTACGCAGGTGCGTACTGACCTTTAGCCTAACGTATTCTCACGCAAAGACGCAATGAGCAGAGTTCTTTTTTTCCAACTTTTTACCAGTGCATTAACTCCCGTCTTGCAGGTCCAACTTGTGCAAGTCACCGTCGAGTCATAAGTTTCTCATCAAACGTCATATCAATTCAAATTACCAATAACGCACGCTGTACTGCTAAGGTAAACATTAAATCTTCATATGACATTTAGGTATCACAGTGCAATTGAGAGAAAGAGTAATCGCATTACGTACGCGATATAAGAAATTAAAAAAAATAAACAATCACAAGTTTATTTACCCAGGTGGATAAACACCCCGTGGCGATGCGCCTCCAGCCCTGATTTGTTCATTGACGTATCCACTTCTGGGTACATTCAGTGCACTTCGTATTCCCACGCTGGATCCATCGAGAGTACCTGGACCAGGTTTTGGCACGTGACTGCTGCAGTAGACTTCCTTGTCGTTAATCGTGTGCTGATTGTTGTAATATGTCTTGAGGGTCAACTTGGTACCGCAAATAGCGCATTTGAAGCACCCTGCGTGAAAGAAAGTGAAGTCCTTCAAAGGACCCACCCTGTCAACTTGATAGACAGTCTGTGCACAGCGCAAGCACGTGCTCTCGTAAAAGTTTGGTCGGTACATTGTTTTCTCCTTTTAATCTTTATTTTCTTTCTCTTAAATCATACAACCAGAGAAGATCCTTTTAGTATTTTCTTTCCTCGCTTCCTTATCCTATATCTTGTGTGACTTTTCAACAGGTTCTGTTTATTACGTTGACGAGCTTGGGCCTACTCGAGCATCTTTGAACCTGCGAATTGAAAAATGTGGGTTAGAGCTTTTATTCGAAAATAATTTTTAAACTCGATTTGGAATCTAATAAAACTGAGCCAAGAGCAGTGATTGAGGCCACATTGGATAACATGCCACGAAAACTTGATTCGCTCGTTAAACATGGGAAAGCGGTAAATATTAGCAGTTTATAATTGGACGATAGTCTTGTTTTAAACTTATGAGAATTTTCTTACGATTGTCTGCAAGTGCAATATCATCAATTAGAATGAATTTAAAAGACAGAGATAACGTTCGTGGTTAAGAAATTTTTTTGAGCTAAGAATTTAATATTTTCTTTTTATATGATACGCAAGTCGAATAAATTCTTGTATCTTAATTTTAAATTTTTTTTTCGTCTTTCAGTTCATGTACAAATTCACTAGTCGATATTACGCGGAATGGACACGATACAGTCTGACGTCACTGACGGGAAGTGCGAATTATGTAAAGTAACGTGATTTGCTCTATGGAATGACATTTTCGTGATAATAAAATGTCATTGCAATTAAATCGAGTTATTATTGCGGAACAAAATTTAATCCTGTAAAAATTTTCAGCTCCAATCATGATTGACCGGAAAAGGATCACATGAACGCGACGTAAAAAAAAACTAAAAAAAAAAGAAGTCGAGCTCAACAAATCTAACGACTTAACGACCCTCGTAAACAATCGCGACGCGCGTATTATCAACCGTGCGCCAGTAATTAGCGTTTTTTTTTACAATCATTTCGTATCAAAAATTGACACTTTTAAGGAGAGGATTCTTGGGGGAATTTTCACGTCACGTAAATAATTGTAAAATATTGCATGAGAAACTGAAACCGCATTAGAACGCCCGTTTCGACTTTCTTTCAATGCTACTGCGGAATCCGGTCTGCCGTATCGTTTGAAGAAAGCTTGGAGAATTCTTTAAGGACAACAGACGTTTACTACGTACAAAAAAACGTAAACCTGTAAGATTCTCGCTGAGAATTATTCAAATCATAATAAACTAGACTGTGAAGATTCGTCACGACGACTCGTACAATTCAAACAATCACGACTCGTATAATTCATTGACACATGACGCGTGACTAAGAAAAAAAAATGTAGGTAAATATAGATAAAAAATAACACTTGACATACCTCCGAAGATTAATGCGTAGAATCCGTATTCACAAATTACGTATATGTATATGCTGCTTGATCACATCAGTATGTATGGTTAGGTGTGAAAAGGTTATGAATAAAAAGAAAAATGAACAAAAAAAAAATAATTCCGCACAAAAAACTCACTGCAACTATTTTCACACCGGAAGAAAAACTACCCAGCAATTTTTGGGTCCTGTTTGCACTAAACGAAGGAAACACCTGTTCCTTCTTTGGCACTTGGTTCCAAGGACACGAGTGTAGGAAGGTCTCGAGGAGGCGAGCTCTCTTGTTCGCGCATCGAAATCCTCAAGTCAGGGGGCCGCGCGGCCCACTATACTTGCAAGTTAACTTCGTTCTCAGAATGAAATCGTGGTGAGAGCAAATCGGGAGAGTTCTTGAACGATCGGCCAGCTTCGATTGACATGGGCACAGAGAGGTAGGAGAGAACAGAGTCTATTGGAAAGGGATAGACTAGAGATAAATAGACACGAGGAATAGAGAGAGAGAGAGAGAAAGAAAGAGAGCGAAATTAAAAGAGAAGTGAAGAGAAAGAAAAAAAAATAAGAAAAAAGACAAGGAGATAACCGTATCGAGTCTTGAGAGAAATCGCCGGACTTTTCACTTGTCATTAACTTTATTGAGGCGACGGAATTCTCGTTGTGTTTAACGAATTGCCGATTGTAATTTCCACGAATTCCACGACTGTGTCACTCGATTGTGTTTTCAAGAAAAACCTACGAAACACCTTGCTCGAGAAACGATCCGGCACGGCTGTTTAACACTCGCGGCCAAACCGGTAATACCACCTACTCACTCGAGGTCCTGCGACCGTCTGAGCATCGGAGAACGGCCATCTTGATAACAGTTGGCGCCAGTAGCGCTTCGCGTGGAGAACGTTGAAGAATGGCAACTGGATCGGAGCAAGCGATCGAAGAATACTCTCTCCGATCTTTCCTTACTCTCTTATAGCGCTTCTCTTATGATATTTACTGTCGCCGAGTAAAAAGACTGTTCGTCTTTTGTTTATTAACGATCATCAGTATTCGATGGTTCTTGAACGAAGTTTATAACTACAATTTATTAAGTATACGACGGAATAATTATTCTTTTATTTTGTGTTTTTAGGACGTAGCGCATTTTTTTTTAAGCTGATATAATTCATGGAACTTGCATCTATTCGAGTATACTATGTATTTGTACTGATAAGTCACACTAATGAGACTTTTGTTTTAATAGATAAAGATTCAAAATCAATGAATGTATCCATAGTAACTAGTCTTGTTATACCTGTAAAAAGATGAAGTTGTTAATAACGAAATCGTTGTGAGTGTCTCTAAAGGGGTTGGGAATGGTAACCAATCATTACAGGGTACAGTCTCTACATTATCGGCTGTGATATACCGATGAGGATTGAAGGGCGAGTAGGGGAACCTAGTGGTAGAACCCTGTTCTATACGGGATAACTCTACACGGTACCATTAGAAATCATGGCATCCGAAAACTGACACAAATCAGGCACCTAGCAAATCTCCTATGCAATCCGCGAAACTCGCTGCTCTATGACACAACAAATATTTCATTCATAATATCAAGAACACCAAAACTTGCCAAGCGTTTTGCATGCAAACAACTTGAAAACATGTAACCGCTTTGCATACAACTTACAGCAAACATAAACACATAAATACCAACATACGCTACGGTTTCAATATCTCGAAGGAATGGCGAACAACGCGGAAATATAGAAATTTACACCCTGCATAAACACGCATAAGAAAAAGATTAATTATGGATTATAATTAGGAAACTCTGGGTTGAAGTACCGCGGTCGATGGCCCATTTGCAATATATGTATATATAAAAGATTGAATGTAATAAGTAACATGTCTGTAATTGCATGTATTATCAACAAACATACATTTACCAGTACTAATAAAAATCAGAAAAATAATAAATATACAAAAAGAAATATTTTTATAACATCACAATTTTTATATCGAGTAAGCAACATTGATCAGATGTCACATAATATTATGCATTTGATGTTGTAAATTATATATATATATATATATATATATATATATCCGTGCAATATCTTACAATAAGTGATGTTCTTTATTGGACATAACTTTATTTGAACGTTTGCAACTATTTTTGGATATTTGATAGATATTCATTACTATATGGGTTAATTAAAATGAGTTGTAAAAGATAAAATGATAAGGGATTGAAATATTATTTATTTTTATTTTTGTTTTGAAGATTTCCAAAGCTTGTATCACAAGGTGGTTTGGTACAGTCTTACAAATATGATAGATCAGACTCTTTCACTGTACACCGTACGAACTTTTCTTTTATATTGTTTCTTTAAACGAATGGCATTGTGATTTGTGAAATGTTAATTGTCTCGCGTTTCCGGCTCATCGTCATATGCAGCCATGATTTTCTCCATAATTTCCCAGAGCTTGTTTCTTGTCAAGTCTTTGCAAAATACCTAGAATGTTTCATGAGATTGATTTATAATATTAATAAATACAATAATGCCTTTTACAAGGTAGTATTCATTGGTACTTGTTTCCTGTACTTACATTGAACCATGGTTGTTGATCACACTCATCCATTAAAGGTACGACTACACCGTAAATTTGTAATGATAAATTAATGCAGGCTATTGCTATTAAATTTGATGGGTAATCGAGGATAGCTGGGGAATGATGGAAGTCTTGTAGAAGAGCCATACTGGTCTTTGATACAGGATACTTTGACCATTCCTCCTCTCCGAACCAAGCTTGCAGCGATCTTAGGTAATGAAGCATGTACTATGAAAAAGAATTAAATAAGATATTACATAACGATAGCTTATGTAATACAAACTTTTTATAGATATGCTAAGACAAGTTGCACAACAAGTTTTACCTTGTGGGGATGATCAGGCATTACTTGGAACTTGAGCATACGCATAATCAGCAATTCTGCTTGAACAATTGCATCACGCATGCTCCAGTACTGATCACCTAATTCTAAGGGCTGTGATCCCCTGTGCAAAGTATTGTGGGAAACATTCATCACGTCTCTAATTTTTAAAGGATCGTCTTTCACTTTACCAGCAAGGTAAAGACATGTCGAACCTATTAGCTGTAAAATGAAATGAAAAAATTAATATATTATCACTCTTGCATTCACATATTTCTGAAACTTACATAGCAGTCATATCCTTGCAGTTCTGCTTCTTTGAAAAACCTATGATATAAAGTTGCTGCTGTAGCGATCGTCAATGGATGAGCATCTAATTTTAGTCCTGCAATAAAGTATTCATAGTAGAAGAGTTCTTTGAAAGTATCATCAACCAAAAGAAATTTTCTACTTACCACATTCGAATATAAACCTCGATAAAGTGAAATTGTCATTAGCTTTTGTGTAATCTATTGTAATACTTTTTTGCAATGTATTCCTTTTCTCTCGCTGCATAGCTAAGACATCAATAACGTCTTTCATTTTGGAGCTGTACAAAAAGAATACATAATATTCAATAAAGATCGTCTTAATACATCATTATATAGCACAACATAATAAACTCTTCTCTATCAATATCAATCCGGGACTTTACATATGAAATGACATATAGGTTATATATTACGCTAACCTCGTAAATACACAAGACAAACCTTAATTATTACCTTAACGCTTCATTAGTTATCGGCTCCGTGGGATTCATTCTGAAACCAATCGATATTCCAAACTTAATGCAATTAACCCAATTAAAGCACAATAGTATCCACGCTCATTAACCTGATTTTGTTTATACTTATGCTTTAAAATAAGTATAGAGGAGTATAGAGAAACAAATTCAGCATGAATTAAGAAGTTGGTTACGCAGCGCCCCCAACGATCCATATACAAACTAATAAGCGTCATACATTACCAACTAGATTGCATACACGATGACGTAAAACAATAAGTTTAAATGGCCTTAAAAAACATCAAATTATCAAATTACAAGCAACGTAATAGTAATTTTAAATATAAAAAAGTACAGTATGGACGTATAGGGTATCTTACCCGTCGTCACTTCTTTCTTGATTAATTCCAAGCATAGATATACTCTCTTGGGCATCCAGATTCTTCAAGAGAGATGGTTCGCGTGCCATTACGAAAATGAGCTAGTATCGCACGCCTGACATAGTTAAATAATTACAATACGCATAGATGAATGGTAAGGACAAATGCAATCACTTTGATCCTTATCAAGTATCAATTGATTATCCCACTGATAACACAGCACCTATGGCTAACTGACGTCATATCGAGAGTCATGTAAATAAGAAAAATAACAGAAAATAAAAAGATTCGTCTGGACTTTGAACCCCTCTACTGTCTATTAAAACTCTGCTCAGCAAGCTGCTGTTTAGTGACTCGTTCGTTTCGAATTAAGCATCATGTCTGTTGCGACCAAAGGTACGTGTGCTTTTGTTTTTACACTGATTTGAACGTTGGACTTAGGAGAAGTTTTTGCACCCTTCCGTTTTTAGTTGGCCTGATTTAGTTGAGATTGCTATTTCATTTTGTGGTTAAACGATCGTTTTAGATTATTGCTATTTACTTTTATTGCCGATATTGTTACAGATGTGGTCTTACTGTTTATCAGATATGTTAATGGTGTTTTAAGTATTTCTAGTTAAACAATTGAATATTAGGGTTGGAAGATGCTTGATTGAAATAAATGATAAACGTTTATTTAAGGAGTTGCTTCAATTTTTGGAATAGCATTTTTGAATAGTTTCAAGATTTTTGGTCTTCGCGTTTTGAACGTTAAACTTCGAGTATATTTTATATTAAAATGAATTATTGCGAGGTATAATTATGTTTCGAGATTTATTGATTTATTGTTAAGTAATTGTGTTATATATTGCTAAGTCACTGTGTCACAAGTCTAGGAGCTCAACTCGAGCGACCTTTGCTCAGAAATACATAAAAAGCATGGGACCCTGATATTGAGACATGTTTGCACTTATTAACAACACTGATATGCTACATAATTTTTATATATGTACATTGATTATGTCTGCTGGACGATAATCATGAGTATAGGAATAAATGTTTTTGGAGCACTATAATATTATTTTTTTTAACCCTATTGTATTGCTAGGCATGCGAAAAATAAAGTTTATAAGTATTGTTGTCTTGTAACAGTGTAATGGGAATCAAATAAATATACAAGTATTTGCTTATAGGAATTTTCATCGTGGCGGCAAAGCGGACCCCATTTGGAAAAATGGGTGGTCTGTTTGTCAATCAAAGTGCAACAGATCTTTCAGTAGTAGCAGCAAATTCTGCTATTCAGAGTATAGGATTAAATCCTGCAAAAATAGACAGTGTTGTATTTGGGCATATAATGAATGTATGTAATCTGAGATATTTTCAAAGAGAATTTATTTAATGAAATAGACCATGTAAAAATCATTGCACTATTCTATTTACAGGCTTCATCCAGTGATGGAGCATTGTTACCTCGTCATGTTCTTCTGAAAACAGGCATACCTGTAGATAAACAAGCCTATGCTGTTAATCGCTTGTGTGGATCGGGCTTTCAGTCAATTGTTAACGGAGCACAGGTAATCATATTAATTTTCAGTTATATTATCAGTATATAAGTATATCTTGCAAGTATTCTCACAAGTAATATAATCAAAATTCTTGGAGTTTAGAGCATATCTATTGGAGAATCTAATATTGTTCTTACTGGCGGGGCTGAGAATATGAGCCAAGCACCGTTCATTGTTAGAAATGTTCGATTTGGCACAGTATTAGGACAGAAATATGACTTTGAAGATTCTTTGTGGGTTGGATTAAGCGACTCTTACTGCAAATTGTCTATGGGTGCAACTGCTGAAAAGTTGGGTGCGAAATATGGACTGAAAAGAGAAGAAGTTGACCAGTTTGCTTTGAGAAGTCAACAACTCTGGAAAGCAGGTACTCCAAGACTATATATTAATTCTGTAATTTGAACGAATGATTCTTAATAAATAGACCAAGTAATGAAGATATTATGCCTTAGCTCATAATGCTGGTCGCTTCAAGGCTGAATTGGCGCCTGTAACTATTGCAAAAGGGAAAAAAGAAATTGTTGTTGATACTGACGAACACCCACGTCCAGATACGAAGATCGAGGATCTCACAAAGCTCAAGTCCATTTTCCAAAAAGATGGACTAGTTACGGCTGGTACCTCTTCTGTGAGTTTCATTTAATCTATTTCTTTCATTAATGATATAACCGCTATCTGTATAAGCCAATGATATATTCAATTACTTCAGGTTTACAATCTAATCTTCTTCTCTCTATCATATATGTTGATTCCTCATAGAAGCACAAAATACAGATAATCTAGTTTTTTTTTCAAATAATACAATTAATTAAAGCTCTTGTTACGTAACGACTATTTAGGGTATCTGTGACGGAGCATCGGCTGTTATTCTTGCTAGCGAGGAAGCTGTCAAAGCTGAAGGTTTGACACCTTTGGCACGTTTAGTTGGATACAGCATTGTTGGAGTCGATCCCAGTATCATGGGTATTGGTCCAGCGCCAGCCATCAAGAATCTACTCAAAGTTACTGGAAAGACGTTAAACGATATCGAACTTGTTGAAGTAAGTAACATTCTTATCAACGATTCTAAATCTATTGAAATCATCGTTCGTAGATGTCTCCTTTATAATACGTTTATTTCACAGATCAATGAAGCATTTGGAGCGCAAACTGTAGCTTGCATAAAAGATCTTGATTTGGATATTAACAAAGTGAACGTCGACGGTGGAGCCATTGCTCTTGGACATCCACTGGGAGCCTCCGGAAGCAGAATTACTGCTCACTTAGTACATGAACTCAAGTACGCATCACTTTATAATCAAATGATTACTGATGTTTATTCCATTCAAAGCTTATTTTTATGTAATTTTTACAGGAGAAGGAATGCCAAATTGGGAATTGGATCTGCTTGTATTGGAGGTGGACAAGGAATTGCCTTACTCATTGAAGCGCTATAGAAATTAGATGAATTAAAGTATAGGTCCATGTTACTTGTTATTTAGAAGTCTGTTATGAGATCGTATGGTATTCATGCATAAAGTAAAATTAAGACGTCATATTAATTACAACGAACCATGTCCATTAAAATTATTTTTATACATATACTTGTTACCTAAATAATGGTGTATTTTACATATAATATTGTATTGTATATTTTTATATGCTGTGCCTTTTCTATGTACTTGTGCAGTATTTGAAGATTTAACATATGTCTGAAATGTTGAGAATAAATAATATGCTTTCTGTTAACGGAGAATACTATACTTCGTGTGATCCTTCGAGCTTGGTGTTCTGAATAATAACTTCTTAACATTACAGTGAATGCTCTTCGTTCAGCTATGAACTACATAAACTTTAATAAAATACCAAATATTTGTATGGTCTTTTAATGATCTGTAGAGGTTTTTAGAACGGTAAAAAGTGAATAGGAGACTCGTAAAATCTGGAAAAAAATGTTTGGCTACCAGGTCAAGAGATCTAATTATTTTATTATTAAGGTAAAAGTCTTAGTACTGAATCCATGTACCAGTTTCCGGCAACCCATAGAAACCTATATTTCCATCACTCGCCCACGTTGTGGTTCCCAATACTGGTACAGAGGTTCAGTGTTGGGATTATTTACCTCAAGTACTTACTGCGACAAACGTTTCTAAAGATAACTTTAGTAAATTTCCAGCAGTCAGGATGACTGGTCGACTTGCTCTTAGCATTACCATTTGTAAAGCTTTTTTATAACGTCGATTATGTTTCCACCAATTCGACGTGAAAGCCATCCGCAGGACACTTTCGCTCTAAAAATATTTGCAAGATTCTCAACGTTCTACCATGTGTGTTTGATTAAATCTTCCATATTGCAATTTGCTCAAGCGAAATTTACAGTACAGACATTCATGAATATATACCGACCCGCATTGCTACATATTGTAGATTGTAATTGAAAATTCATATTGCTTTTATTATTTTGAATAAATCGACTTACTTGAAGCCACAATTCATTCCCATGCCAGCAATAGATGAAAATTTGATAAACCATACAACAAGTGTATGCGACTGTTCCAAGTATTTCCGATGGAACAAATACAGTTGTCTGTGAATCAAAAATTTACATTGAAATCAAGAATAATTCAGTACTGCAAATTATCAATTGGAAATGCATATTACCTGAGACATGTTAAAAGTCGTTAAGCAAATGATAACACAATTTGCAAGAAATTGCAAGAAAATCGCTGTACCGAAAATCGATTGAATTTCTTTCGAAAACCTGCAATTAATTAATAAAACATTAAAGATAATTAAAAGAAAGAAAAATTACACGATATTTTACAAACAACTAAAAATTACACTCACTCAATAATTTTATTGTTATGCTCGATACACTTTCTCATTTCTTGCCAGACTTTACTCTCGTTATCTTCAACGTTCGTGACGTTAATTTTATTATGGGGAATTTGACAAAATTCATGATTAACGTTACTCCCAATCGTAATGATATTGGTCTTCAATAATTCAAATTGACAACAAGCAACTGTTATCAAACCCGTGATCAAAGTGTCCATCGCCACGTTGTGGAAACATCCGCTCATGATTCCAACAGTTTGTTGAAAAGTAATTAATTCGAATGCTGGCGTATTTGTTACGTTGAAAGGATACCAGAGTGGAATTGGTAAACGTTTCGTATGTATCAAAATCAGATCTGATATTGAAGTAAAAATCCAACAGAGAACAGCTACGGTTCCAAAGCTTTGATATGCGACATGATGAAAAATGCCTTTCCAAGTATATTCATATGCGATAAATTTAAATCTTTCGTTATTTCTAGTAAATAACTCGTCCTGTAGACTGTCCAGAAGGATCTGGATTAACTTCTGACGTCGAAGCATGACGACGACCTTTGGAAATAGTTTTTTATGAATCCAATAAGACTGATAGATAAGTAATCCAATATTTTTCACACAAACGCAACCCTTGATCAAAGCGTTTGTAATGATTAATTAACGAACCTTAAAGGCGTGGGCAATATTCGTCATCAGGAGGGCACTGCAGCTTACCATTTTTTCAATATCACCCCAAATCATAATTATCGTACCAAACTGAGCAAAAAGAAAGCTGCCTAATATTATGTTCAATACAAGGAAGCTGTAGACGAAGTATAAATGTCGGTAGCGACCCTGTGGCGGCCATGTTCCCATGTAGCGAATTATGCTGAGACTTACTTGCAAGTGAACATTCGTTTTTATGGGTTTCACAGACTTCTTTCTCGACTCATAGAAACCGATATTTTGTATTTCCATTATTCAGAAAATTATTCGATGTGGTAAATACTTTAAAGACTTGTTGATTAGAAAATAAAAGATCTGTCACCTTTTATTTATTTGACTAATTTATAATTCGGAGCTTGATTTTCGAATATTTTATCATTTCCAGCGATTTTAACAGTTAAGCTATAATGAAATCGCATCTAATATCGCCAGGTACTGAGCATGCCACTCTTTCCGCAAATTACAAATCGATTGTTGCATTTACTAGAGGATGTCTCTACTGTGTAATTATGTAAGATTATACCAAAATTATTTAAGTCTTTAATCAAGGAGAACTGTAATTGCATACTTCCGCCAATGCATTTATAATAATCACCATATAGCTGCACTATTTTCTATCAGTAACGTTCGAACTGCTTCATGTGCTACGTGTCACTACAGAATTTATCAATACTATCTGATTAAACACAGAGATTACTTTACATGATCGTAAAATACATTTAAATGACCTGAAATTGTCGAATGATTTCTTAATATCTCCTCGAAGTAATCGCTATTAAGTAAACGTCGTTAGAACAAATGTTCATTTAAATTATTAATAGCAATCTTTAATGGTTACTTGATGTGAAATAAATAATGTTAATTTTCTTTTTATAAGGTGAGTCCGATTAAAATTAACCACTCGCGATCGATACTTATCAGAATCTCATTATCTGGCACTGAATCTAACAATAAGAATGAATTTGATTATAATTTACATTATAACGTTAATTTATTGAATTATATATATCTAATCTCATCATATTAATCTTATATCAAATTCATCCAGACTTGTAGATCCGCCAAGTAAACGCCGTGAAAATGTCAACCCTATAAACAGAAAACAACGTTCATCAAGGAAGTACTACTAAAGAAAGTTAACTATACAAGAAAGTCACAACAAAATTTTATTCACAGGCACTATATTTTTCTTCTAGGTCCTTGTCCTTTGGTTTTCTTTTTTACGATAAGTGAATTTCTTTTTATATCAGTTTCTTGATAAACGTGGTACGAATTTTGATATCTTGCAATCATCTGTCGGCGTTACGACATAAATGTGTCTCTCTGAAATAAATCCTTACAAATAGTGATGTGATATTCTGCTTTATCTTTTTCTTGATTGGATTTATTTCTTGGTTGAGGATGAGTGTCACGCCAGACTATATTCGCAGTAATGGTAATGAATTTCAGAACATATAATTATTAGTCGAGAATCCCGAAAAGTATCATCAACGACGAAAAGGACGAACTCACCCGCATGGTCAGTACCTGATTAATTATAGTAAAAGAACTTAATAAGAATGATAGCAGTAATCTTGTGAAATATTGATATTCATTTTTGATTTTTAACATCTTTTGTAAGCACGCTGTTATTAGTCTGGTCTATTGATAGGAATATTATTAAATAGTAAGTTTTGCGTATACACAATAATGTGTGATGCAAGGATAATCTCTACTGTAAAATCTACTCATAAAATAATAAAAGTGTTCTGTTAAAACCTCCATCTTCGCAAAGAACAGTTTGTCAGTTATTCTTCAGAATGAGTGTAAAATAGAGGTTAATTTTTGTAAGTGACAGGTCAGTTGAAAAACAAACATGGCCGATGCTAAATGTTGTCCGCATTATTTGAATTAAATAATTAAGAAAAACTTCAGAACGTGCTCAGGAATCATGATTTTAATAAAACACTTTTTAGTTGTTCTCAATGCACCTGTAGGTGTTAACGCGCGAAAAATGAAATTCACGAAGAATTGGTTATTCGAGCTGTAGATCAGCAAGTAATTATTTCAATCAGTTATTGGCTATAAATTGTAGAGACGCGGCAAATACTGAAGTCCTAATGTTTTAATTCTTTGGATATTGGAATTGTTTAATGCTATAATAAAGGTTTAGTTTCACTTTTCTATGCTTCTAGGTAGTTACAGTGTCAGGTCGAGAAGATAAAACTATACGATCACGTAACACAGATAATTCACAATGCTGCCAGACTTCGTAAACAAATCCGACGTCCACATATGGGTGAAGAATCTATGGAATAGTAGCTTGCGTCAACATTTATCAGATTTAGGGTTAAATTCAAAAGGAAGGAACAAAATTTTGAAAAATCGGCTAATCCGATATATTGAACGTTCTTACTTCGGCGTGGACGTGCTTTGGGGACCGCACGACGAGGAGGATTTACAAAGTAATATTAATCCCCCGAAAGTTTACTTTTCAAAAGAACCAAGGAATTCGCGGGAAGCGTTAAGGAAATGTACATCAGAACCTGTACTGGCCCCTCTCAGAGAAGACACGCGCAAGCTAGTGGACGGTCATAAGATTGCAACAATTCCCATGGAGAAATCTGAGACTTTAACAACGCAAAATTCATGTTCTCGAAATAGGGACAACCATGGGGATGCCAGACAATCACCTCTCCTAGCGTGCATACCCCAAAGTAGTTCTTCACCACTTACCATGTATATGCCCTTCACTGAGCATAAGGAAACAGTAATTTCTTATAATAATACTTTGCGCAGCGAAAAAGACGGTGAGCATCACAGGGAAGCAGTTACAACTCTTCAGAATGAAGATAAAACCTGCAGCCGCACAAAGAACTCGAGAGAGAATTCTCCCACGTACCCTCCTCACCACAATAAGCCCAGCCATGACGACAACCGGAGCAATGACAATTCCTCTCGAGGTAGAAAACGTTTTAGAGATGAAAATGACAGTTCTTACGAAAAGCTACATGATCGGAGTGAAGACTATTCATATGACAGGTACAGAAGCCGTAAGATTGGTCGTGACGATCATGAAAGCTCCCGAGGTAACGGACGATACCGAAGCGAAGAGGGAAAAGAAGAATTTCGCCTCCGAAATAGATCTAGAGATAATCAATACAAGGGGACTTCGTGTAGAACTGAGAAACAAGGCTGCGAAGACACGATTAACAATCCGATGAATCGTGCAAGCAACTATTGCGATTCAGGAAGCGATCGTGGTCATCCAGATTATCCGGGTGGAGTCAATGATCATATAAAGTCAGATCCTTACCTTCCTGACTATGCTAGGAATACAAAGGAGAATAACAACGAGGTGTACAGACATGACTACGAGAAGAGTAAGGAACGTTTGATTGATACCGATCAAAAATTCCTTTTTCTTGAAACGTTGTGGAACACAGATGATGAAGTCGGAGTTTGCATAGATATAAAGAAGGAGGATCTGCCTCAAGATGTGGAACACGACGTGGGAGTGTCTCAGGATACTTTCGATACGCTTGATCCAGTGTCACAGATCATACAGGATAATCAGTTTGAAACAGCATCAAACCCTATTTTGCATGTAGCTAATTTTCGAAGTATTCATGAGAGCAGCCAGCATTGTTGTGATGCTCCATCATTCACCTTTATTGATGGTAAAGTTACTACTGATTGCACGGATTCGATGGTCTTGGAAAATATGGCAGTCAAGCTGGCTAAGAAATGGCAGATCAAATTCACAGGTCAAGACGAATGCACTGTGCAGGAATTTATTCAGAAGGTAAACACGTATCGCAAAGACACATCAATCACGGATGTTGAGTTGTTGGAGGTTTTACCTTCGTGGTTGGAAGGTCGAGCAGCACAATGGTGGAACATAACGCATCATCGATGGAAAAATTGGTCAGAGTTTTTAACAGATTTTGAGACTATGTACGCTGGTCCTATTTATCAGAAACGGGTTCGAGAAGAGTTGCGCTTGCGGACGCAAGGGTCTAAGGAATCGTTGATGGATTATCTGATATCTGTGCAAAATATTATGTCACATTTGAGACCGCAGCTATCTGAAAGGGAGAAGTTGGATCTGATAATGGATAATCTTCATCCGGATATGTACCCTTACTTCTCGCCGACGCCATTTCGGAGTATGGAGGAGGTCCAGGAGCAGATGATGGTGATTGATGCCAGGAGGGCTCGCGCACATTATTATCGCGCACCACCATTGCCCCAGGATTCCTTGTTTCCGGAGAATGCGTACAAGAGAGAGACTTCACGTGGGAAGAAGCACCGCAAGTCTATTTAAGATTCTGATATTAGATTGACGAGTTGCTGAAAATATCTTTTGAGTAGGTCGTGAACTTAGGTGGAAAATTACCAACATTTTTTTAATTCTATGAAATTTTTTTTTGAGTTGATAATAAACTTTTGAATATTTCAAGAGAACATATTAAGAAAGTATACGTGCGAGGAAATAGAGTATACAGAAATTAATACTGGATCAAGACTAGAAAACTTATTTTTAATCTTAGTTATTCATCTGCTGGTATTTTGTGTCAATTAATCGTAGATCTATAATTATAACCCCTGACATTTGTGTTTAATGGCCAATTTCTTCACCTTTGGATAAAATTTATCCTCGGGATAATTCCCCAGTTAATTAATCATTGTCAAGTTTTAGAAGTTTATCCGCAGGATAAATTTTATCCGAAGGTGAAGAAATTGGCCATAAAAATATTAGAGTAATCACTTTTTTTTTAATAAAAATTGAGCAAATTTATGAAGGTTGTTATAATTATTAATGAGAGTTTTATGTTGGTGCATCCTTTTGTATATCAACCTGGTCCCCCTCTTCGGGGACTTGCAAGTGCTGCCTCTTATGACAAATTCCTCAATATTTTCATCCATAGTTTTTTGAACTCTAATTTTTCTAACTTGCTGATGTAATTAAAATTATTATATGCACTTAGCGTACGTTTTATAGCACTCTACAGAAATGATCTCTAGATGCAATATATCGATACCTCTATGTTTATTCATTTTGCAATATAATTTCAGCGAACATCAATCTTCCATGTAATGATGTTCTATGCTTAAATGTGAAAATGGTTTCTACGCGTGGCCCTAAATTTAAATTTTGTGACGGCGAAAAGGTTTTATGTTATGAACCGGACCCAACTAAGGCTAAAGTACTTTATGATTCAAAGGTAAAAAGAAAATTTTGTTTCATGTAACATCTACTATACTTTCTTTAGTTTGCCGGTTGAACAATGTCGTTTACATAACCTGAAACCTGAAACGTCAATCTATCTTTTGTATACAAACAGAATTATATGATTTTTCTTTAATTTTAGAATTCTTTATTTTTCATAAGTAGAACCGGTTTGACTGGTAAATTTTTGTTCTGTTACAAACATGTATATATATTTAATAAGATATTATTATATTTAGAAACAAAGGAGCACAATTAGTTTACTATCATCTATTTCTGTGTGGTAGATTCAAACAGTATAGAATATTATTTGTTCTTTTTATTTTATTTCAATGTATTATGTAAAGTAAAATTATTATTGTCATGCGAATTATGTAGTTTTAACACAAATTGTCATTAAGATTTTATGTATTTGTACTTGAATATTGTTTAATAATTATATTCACTTTATACATTTTCTAGGTTTTAGACGTAATTGTCAATAAAGATCAAAGAGGTCGAAAAGCTGTTGAATATTTAATACATTTTCAAGTAAGTTCAGTTCTACTATTTAATTGTATAACAATTAGGATAATTTTTGATACACCGATATAAATCACTCTTTTATGTCTGTTTGTGAGCCAAAGTTTATTTTTACTTGCTGATAATATTAAAATTTGTATATGGCAGGGGTGGAATTCATCATGGGATCGTTGTGTCACCGAAGAGTATGTCTTGAAAGACACAGAAGAAAATCGACAGTTGCAAAGAGATCTTGCACAGAAAGCTCAACTTCAATTGTAAGATTTATACTATTGCCATAGTATATTTTATACTATAGACACATTCATATTTTTGAAGATATTGTAAAATATATTTAAAGCCAGGATCAATCATTTAATTTTTTTCATAGAGGTGCATATTTATACCGAAGAGAACGCAAAAAGAGAAGTCACAAGTCGTCATCAGATCGCTTAACAGGATCAGGAACGGAACCGAGACGGAGAGCTAGGAGCGGTGGAAGCCGTGCTACCTCAGCAACAACTGGATCATCAGAAGATGGTAGTTCAGGACAACACGATGATTATGACACTGAGGTAAAAGAATTTGATGTATAATTTAAAGTTGATTGCAGTCCGTGAAGGAAACAGGATTTCATGTAAACTCTGTATACAAACTCAAAATTTAAGATATAATTAACTTTCTCTATATTAGGAAGCTATCACGGAAGAAGACAGCGAGAGCAGCTCGGAATATGTTGAAGATACAAGTGATGATGATGAAAGTGGTGGAGGAAGTCAATCTGGCGCAAGTAATAGACCTGGTGTAGACCTAGACATAGGTGCTACGTTGAAGCGCATTCTGGATCAAGATTTCGACTTAATTGCACAAAAGAATAAAGTACATGCCAATAAATATGACTCTTGTCCAAATACAGTTGAAAATTTATCACACATTACTTTTAGCTTGCAGTATTACCTGCACAACCTACAGTGGCGAACATCCTGGAGTCTTGGGTACAACATTTTACTACAACGCAACTAACAAATATTCCGGAGAAGCCACAAAGGAACAAGTCGAATAACACTGTTGAGAAAACTGTGAATGATGTTAACATTTGTCGAGAAGTCGCCGACGGCTTACGAATATATTTCGACTTTACATTACGGGATCTTTTATTGTATCGACAAGAGAGAGAACAGTACTGTACATTGAAGTCCTCGTTTCAGTATAATGAAAGTGCTTGTCCCGTAAAAGAAGAGCCTGTTGAGTAAGAAGTTGTTTAAATATGAGACTGCATTTGGTTAATTTATAATATCCATCGATTAAGAAGTAACCATAATTGTTCTTCGCTAGGCATTCAGATATTGTGATTAAGGAGGAACTTGAAGATGCTGAATATGCTCACTTACCTCCATTTCGTGAACAGGAATCAGAAATCGAAAATTCTTCCAAGCCGCTTACTTATGTTAAACGCAGATTGCGTTCCTGTAGAGTAAGTTCAGTAGACGAAGGAAGGCAACTGAGATCTTATGAAGACGTCAAACAGGAAACAGGAAATATGTCAAGGTATCTTCTTATTGGCTGAATGACTCTTTTTGATATTAAATATCAGGTTACAGTCACTTGAAACTTTCAGTAGTATGGCCAGTACAAGTTCTCGTTGCTCAAGTCCACGTGGAGTTACTTTGCGAATGCCTGTTATACCTTCGGCACAGATTGGAGCTCTGCTTCAGCAATCGAATAGTTGGCGACTGATGCCAGATGCTGCGAAACGAGCCAATCCTCCATTACCATCATCTTACTACGGTGCCATTCATCTTACCAGACTTTTTGGTATGTTAGTTACTTCGTGTAGAAATAATTTAGTCACGTTTTCGAAGACTGTATTAAAAAGTGACATCTGTTTTGCTTTTAGTCAAATTACCAGACTTATTACAATGCACCGATATATCAGACAAAAAGTTAAAAATATTGTTGAAACATTTGGATATGTTCTTGAGGTAACATAAAACTTTCATACTATCTTTAAAATTTACTTTATAATTGTCATGGGAATTACTCAATTTACAGCTATCTGGAAATGCATCGAGAATGGTTTGGAGAACAATTTTATATGCAAGTGGAAAATCATCCACTGCCACAACCAACGAGTCCCTGAAGAAAGTGTAAGACAAGATTATATATATTTTTACACTTAGTAATTTATCTAAAGAATAATGCATACTTAACTAGGGAATATAAAACAATTCATCAATTAAAAATCTACAATTAGAAAAGTCTAATAGCTAGTTTTTGAAAACAACAATAAATAGTCTCCTGGTCCAGTCCTTGCCCTCATCCAGCCATAGAAAGAATTTCTTCCATTTCTTTAAAGCACATCATGTGGACATCAACGTCTTCTTGATTTGGTAAGCATACGTCTACATTTCTCTACATATTAATAGACACAGACTGTTTCATAATATTAATATATCATAACTTGTAAATGGTTATTAACTTAAACATTGATCTTACTGAAATAAAAAAAATACAATGCAATGTAAAAAGAACATGAGAGATAACAGATGTGTTTTCAAATAATGAAAATTGTGATAAGCAATAATACAGTGGGAATCCCCTGTATATTTATATTGGCATGTTAAAAGTGCATTTATACTACTGGGCAAAATTAGTATTTTAGCACTAGGAGTCTAATATGAAAAAAACACATTACACACCATATATAGCATTTAATGGAGAATTGACAGATAGTATAAAAATATTCAAATTTAAAAGGCTTGCTTATTAAGAATATGAAACTGCTAAATGTAACGTAATCACCTTGACGTTTGTAACCTTTATGTAATTTCATCGACTCAGAAAGTATTTTTTGGCATTCTTAATTATAAGATATCAATATTCTACAGATAATGCAATATCATCATAATACATGGCGCGTTGCTAAGATCAATATATATATATATATCATTTTTGGACGTAAGTCATGATATACGTCATTTTTATTAATAATTAGTTTATTACAAATTAGTTAAACAACCGCTCCTTCACCTAACACCTCCATAACTAGATATAAATCAATATTACATACTTCATTAGTTTTTTATCTGGATGTTATTATCCAAGGAAGAACTAACGATAAAAAGTCTGTTAATACGCTTTGAAAAGTACATGAAAAGAAAAGAAACGATTATTTCCGCAAAGGAACAACAGATTTCAAAGAAATCAATAACGAAAAGGAACAGAACAGAAAAGAAAAAAGACCAGAACCAATGCAATATAAATGAAGTGAATGCAGAATGCAGAAGAGAAAAGAAGGTTCAAAAGGATAATTATGAGAAAAATAATAAGTTTTGATTGCTTAATTAATAGCCACTGTACAATATACTTGCCTTAAGCTGCACTATGCTATCTCATTCTCAATGGATTCCATATCTATATATGTCTTCTTTCATACTTTCTCTTTTGGAACGTAAAACATGATCTGAAAAATAACTAGTGATGTTCTGACTTATGTGTACGTAATTGACAAACTCTTTTCTTCTATGAAGTTAGTTGGATATATTTATTATAATTATATTAATGTCAAACTTCAATAATAGGCTAGTAATTTGAAGCACTAGTTATATCTCATTTTAGTCGATTGTAAGGTTACTGTGGCTCGACCGTAATCCCACTCCTATGTTCAGCATGTATTTGCATATAAAAAAATGAGCGGTATTTCCCCGGGATTCGCGCCTGCTCTTAATTCTGAGAATTGCAGATAAATAAAATATATTACAAACGATTAGCGTATAGTATATAAAGGAGACTTTGTAGACAAAATATAATCTGTTGCTTCGAAGTCTTCCAACGAAA
>JARQTJ010000550.1:114668-194041 GCA_030142635.1 Trachelus troglodyta | reverse complement strand
TGTATTTCAATGAACATTCAGAATATTTGTAGTCCTATCATAGAATTTCAGACAAGAGGTGTCAGATATTATATTAATTGAGTATCATCACATTAATTTAATGACTTTATAAATAGATCTACTTCTGCTTAGATCATATTAACACACCTTCGAAAAGACGCTTTGGGTCTTTCTCCTCCAACGTGAGCAGCTCACGAGCAGCTTTACGGATTTTGGCCAGGGTGTATTTCACCCTCCATACTTCACGCTTGTTACGCAGACCATATTCACCGATAATCCGTAACTCCTGATCAAGACGAGCCTTCTCATAAGGTCTCCTGGGTGTGACGTAGGTCTTCGAAAAGACTGACGGTATTCTACCGTTAACCATGATTACTGAACGTTACCTACATATAACAATTCCTTAATATGAAATAAGCCTACACAAATATTAACGCAACCACGAAGTATTCGATAGGAACAGTACACATGAATTGTGGTTATACACGTGGCGGATTTAGATAGAGGGTTATTTCTTCAAAAATAAACCAAATAAAACGAAAAAAACATGCTATATATTTAAGTAAATAAGAAATCAAATGAACAGTCTGATTAACAATATTAAACGATTATTTAATTAGAATTACTACTTACGTCTTGCTCTCACAAGTGCAACGTCCAAGCACCTTCAAAGTCGCAAGCGAAATGGCCGAGAATAACGCGTCTTCCGAGAATGGAGCTAACAGGAAGATCAATGCGCCATGTGGTAGTAACGCGAACTATTTTTAACGGGATTTAGGATAGTTCGTAGAATAGAGGATAGATGGCAGCATTATCGCTGTTGGTGGACGAAACAAATGCGTCATGTTGTTTTGACTCTTTTTTGCTTTGATAAGATTAGTTATGAGTTACTTCATTATGCTCCTTTGAAATGTTATGTGGAAAGATACTTTGACCTTACTTAAAATTTAATGAATGCGATGACAGTCTGATTTGTCAGATTAAATTATGTTTATCGCCGACGTATGTGCACAGTCGTTACGTCACAAATATGACCAGAGCGGCGGACGCAAACATTACAGAGTCGCAGGGGACCAAATTGTGGTTATAGATAAGCAGATTAGTAACCCTTCCTTTTACTAATTGAAACAATTGGTGTAGCTCAATGATTCTAGTAGATTGTCTTCAACTCGTTAAGCTTCAATAGTCATTACGTAAAGCGTGCTAAAAGTTTTTATAAAAACAATTAGCTGTCAAGTATTTATAAACTTTTTTTTTTAGGACAATGCTGTGCAATTTTTGTTATCCACTGTAATTTTATTATAATAGTCTGCAAATCATGTCAATTAAGATAAAACGATAGTATAAGTCTGTAAATTGGGGAATAAATTTTGACACTGTTCTTTACATACAATTTTAAAAACTTTTTTTAAGGAATCTTCTACGATGCATTATGTTTCAATTATTAAACTTGAAACTGTATCTCATGAAGTCACGTTTTCATCACGTTTAACTTTTTGTTTGGATATGAACTGATATGGAGGGTCACTCCACTGACCTCAAATGTGGTGAAATGGAGATAAATGGGGATGTAAGTAACTGTTATATGTCAAGTATGCTCAGTATTCTATTGGATAGCAAGAAAGACTCTTGGTTAAATATCTTTCGCTTTGTTCTATTCACTCAAAGAATCGTTGCCAATACCTCTTTTTACTTTCTAATACTTTCATTGAACTTTCATCACAATGGACGCTTTGACAGCAGTAAGTAACAAATTGTTAACATATCTTACATAAAGATGTGACATTGCTTTCTTCTTCGAACAGAATTATCAATGTAGAACAATCTTCAGTTTTTGTTTGATAAATCTAATATGTAATTATTCATTCTGTTTAATATCTAATTTGTGCATTTAGAGGCTGTAATTCTAATATAATTTTGTTTGCATATCCAAGAGTATGCACATTGAAAAATGTATCTCGCTAAGATAAACTAATGAATACATTAATTTCAGTCACGTAAATTTTTCAATCAAATAAAAGCTTGTTAGTAAGTCTCTTATCAGAATAACTCCATAAAATTAATCGCTCCAATGATCCACGAGACTTTTACCTCTGAGATAAAAGTTGTCATGACCTCTTCGGATTAGATTAGAGAATAACTCACGTGAGTCAACTCGTGCAACGATATCATGCTTCAAGCATACATCACGCTCTCTATTTGATAGGAAAATTATAATACACGAGTTGTACCAGGAAAAATAAGATTAATCACGCGACTTCTCATTTACTTCATTCACTCTGAAATAAAAGTCAGCAAAGACTCATAAAAATTTCATGATTTCAGTATCCCTTGGTAAAGTCCTTCATCGCAGGCTCCTTCTCTGGTACATTCTCCACAATACTGTTTCAACCTCTGGACTTGGTGAAAACTAGGCTCCAAAGTAGAATGAATAACACTCACACTGGGTAAGAAAGTATCATCATTAACCATCAGCGTGAAAAAATTTCAGAATTACATGCTCTATCATTGAGCAATAACAGTCATCACAGACTACAAGTAATTAATTATCTTTTTTTCCATCACAGAGCCTACAGATGTAGTATGCTAACGACAGTCATTCAGATCGTACAAAAGGATAATGTATTTGGCCTATGGCGAGGCATGACGCCGGTACGTAAGAAAAGTTACTTTTTTAGTGAATAGAGAAAATACTCAACACACAAATGACGTTGATTAATGATCTTTAACATTAAACAGTCGATAACGAGAGTGGTACCAGGAGTAGGACTATACTTTTCCTCTCTGCACTGGCTAAAGCATGCACTCAACATGGAAGAGCCTCTAACAGCGCTACAGGCTGTTTCACTAGGCATTACAGCACGTAGTATGTCCGGTGCTTTGCTCATACCAATAACTGTAGTGAAAACCAGATTCGAGGTAAGACTAAAGTTCATTAAATCCTCTATCAACCTGTAGGTTACGATGACAAAAATTAAATGATTGTCATTGCAGAGTGGAGTTTACAAATACAAGGGAATGGGCGATGCACTGAGATTAATCTATAAGTACGAGGGTATAAGAGGTTTATCCAGTGGTTTGGCACCAACATTATTAAGGGATGCACCTTACAGTGGTCTCTATCTAATGTTTTACACTCAATTAAAAAATTCTTTCAACCCTGTAACTGGTGAGTGCATTTGATAAGTTAACGACTGATAAAAAAGCTAGACTCGTGAATCATTTTTACGTAACAAGAAAGTGCCGCCTTTAATCTGAACTTTTGACCTCTTGTTTTCTTCAGAAAATGGACACAAGATGCTTGCGCCACAGACACATTTCGCTTGCGGAATCTTAGCGGGTGTATTTGCCTCTGTGGTGACACATCCTGCGGACGTCATTAAGACCAAGATGCAGCTTTATCCAAACGAGTACAAAAACATCCACGAGGCAATTTTTATGGTACACAGAAAACATGGGCTAATTGGTTACTTCAACGGTATTGTACCCCGTATGCTTCGAAGAACCCTAATGACAGCTATGGCTTGGACTGTTTACGAGGAGGTAAGTACCGGCTAAGTTATGTTAAAAAAAATATGATATAATTTAAACCATTTTTTCATATTCTTGCTTTTTTTCTTTCTTAGATGACCAGAAACCTGGGTCTGAAATAAGACGCTGAAGTTCGTGGTATCGAGTTCATTGACCGGATCAAGTTGAATGAATTTTGTACAGTATTACGAAAAGATTTATGAGTGATTTCTGGTATTGCTTATTAATAATTACGGAATAAGGTATTATTACGATTATATTTATTTAATTATCATTAAGCATTTTAATGCCAAAGCCTGATCGTTAATGTGCGCAAATTACTAATTTGATATAAAAAGTATAACGAACGTGCGCAAATTGTGCTACTTGGCTCATATTGAAATTTCATGTATATATGTATGTATTTTTTGTTAATGACTATAAAAACAGCGTGTACCATACTATTTTACTTTTTTTTATTCATTGGAAATAACAATCTTTTGAATATTACAATGCAACCTAATTAAAGTGATCGTTATGTATATAGCAAGTCTAAAGTAACATTTGTTTTAAGATGTAAACAAAATTGTTTGGATAAAATAACATTTGCGGTTTGTCGAACCATTCTGAGAGAGTCTCGACTTAAAACCCGAAACGCGGTCTCGGCGGTCACCGATTTATCGCGACAAATAATTCTTGAGCGTTCGATAATTATTGGCCAGCCGGATCAATCTTATGACCGACCCAGCATTGTATAAAACGTGTTTCTCAATTTCGAATTTGCTTTTTTTTCTGTAAGATTATGCAAAATCTTTACCTTAAGATTACAATAAGCGGCGTGTACGTATCTACTCCGTCTTATAGTCACATCCCTCCGCTTCTCTTGACTCTGAAAATAGACAATGGACCATTTAACACTGGAGTATACGTCGGTGCTCGCGGAACAGCATAAGCTCTTCCGCATCCGTTGAACACGTTTCTAATAAACATTAGAAATTATTAGTTAGACAGCTTCAACCTTGGGAACCACCGTATGCTAACCTAATCAATCACCTACTACTTTATCCCATCCCATATAACATAGAACAGAATATTACACAAGTTTCTACATTTCTTTTGTTTTTGTTCACGTATTATTCCTACAAACAAACAAGAAAGGACAGAGAAGAATCTTCTTCCAATATATATCATATATATGAAGCTAGCGTATGATGCATCGATGGGCATGTTTGTATAGATGTAAAAATCCACAAGAAATACTATATTAAATAAATATAGTGATGCTGTATTTTTGTTTCATATGATTTCTAACAAAGACCAATAGAAATATAGTGACTAGTGATCTTGCATATGACCATCATAGGTTTCGCAATGAAACTTGTTTGCTTCTTTCTTTGTACAATCAATAACTGGGAAAAAGGAAATGTAACTGGTGGATATTTATTGTTGTTATTCTCATACGAAGCACAAGAACGCGAGTTACACGTAGCTTTGAATAATATTATTTTTCTCACAACTCTTTCAATCCGTTTAAAAAACCTCTCCTAATAAGTAGGACATGTTGCTATTATCATTCCGACATAAATACCTCATAAATGCGTAGCAGAAGCTAGGATTGTATAGTCACAGTCACACAGGGCACTGTCGTGGCAGGTCTACGGTAGTAGGCACTGATTCCTCCACACTATCACTAATTTCTTTTCGACAAAAAGAACTTTCCTGTCGTTGGAATTATGTAATGGTTTACCGTGTTTTAAGCCTACGAAGATATTACACCGATCAAAGCAAGTATAGGTATACCTTCTCCCATCTTGCTCTACGGACAATATCTTTAAGTTACTAAGCGTTAGAGTAAATGTAACTTGTCTGGCACGCTGGCACGAGTAACATGTGTCCCTTGAACATATCAATATAACAATGCTATTATATCAGCGTATACATACGGATGTAGCATATGTATATATTGAAATAATTGCATTGCTTAGAAAAGAAGTTTCTTTTTGATACTTGAGCATGAATATATCTTTCATCGAACAGTTTTCTTATTACGAATTTACCCTCCGATGTGTATCAAGATAAATCATTGCCTGCGTTGTTGTTACCCTGTCTTGCAAACCCTCCCACCCATTGGTTGTAAAGAGATACTTTTTTTTTTAAATATTTGAATAATCGAATGCTGGCTATAGAATCACTGAAAATCTATACTACTTCTGTCCCTTAAGGAAAAGAATTGCTTCTTAATGTTTGAACAAAGGTCTTAGATGTTATACCTATTGAGAAGTCACTTAATGAGAATCTGAAAGTGTCTTCCGTCGCGTGCCACAGTAAATTATCATGTAAATTACGTGCGACTTATTAAAACTCACCTGATTAAGAATCTGTATAGTAATTGAGATGTTAAAAGTTTATTCTTTAGTGCATACCTGGCTCACTTCTCACTCACTAACCAATCAAGAGTAGTTACTTGTGACTTCGGCTTCTGGACCGTTGGCGACGACGGCTATGATGACTGGAGCTTCGATGATCACGATTAACTGGAAGAAATAATGGCCTTGGTGTAGATTGTAGGATATAGAAGATATATCCAGAAACATCGTTTACGAGAGGAACTTACCCTTATCCCTGGCATGACGCCGATGGCCGTCTTCCTCTCTATGCCGGTCGTGTCTTTCTCGCGATCTGCTTTTACTTCGATGTCCGGAATTTCTAATGGTAATTACAAGAAATTGTTACGATTTATTTCGTGGTATAATATTTTTTGTATTAGAAATTTACCTGTAACTTGCTGATTCGTGCCTAGGTTTTTCTTCGTCGGTACGTCTACGACGCTTATCTCTTTCACGTTCACGATCTCTGTCTCTGTCCCGCTCTCTGTCACGATCTCTCTCCTGTCGACGTCTTTCTATTTCCTCATTCGCGCGTGCTCTCTGTTTCCTGTCTTCATCTCTTTTCTGTTCTTTTTCATCCCTTGCCTTCTCTCGTTTGTTCTGTAAATTGCAGTTACTTGTTTGTAACTCTTATGTTTGTGCATACTGGATGTGTTGTTGAGTTTGAATTGTTTGGACGGACTTACCATAATTTCTTGCAGAGCACTTTTCAACCTGGCGTATCCGACGTGTTGTTTTCCCATTAAATGATCATCTATGCGCTGTTGAGCATCACCAACAATGAGGAATGCACCACATACGTCACAGACTTCCATTTGTTTTTCTTGAGCTGCTGCTAATTCAGCAGTCTAATAGGATAATTATTATAAAGTTATTTTATAGAGTAGATAGAGAAGTATGCAGAGGATCTTTTCTTCTTATTTTTAACTTACCTGGTTATAATGACTGTTATCATTGGATTTTCGTAATGTTTCACGTTCTTCTTTCAGTTGATCACAGAGACGCATCAACCCTTGTGCCTGTTCAACATTTCCTTGTATACCGCTTTGTTCAGCCTCTTCCACTAACTTATTAATTTTTTCTGTTAGCAGAGCGATCTGCTCTTCGTTGCGCTGAGTCTGTGCTGGTGTTAGAGTAGGCTAAAATATTATAAAAGTTGATGTTAATGTGCATCATGCTTTAATCTGACTATGAATAAGTGTGTATAATGAAATTACTGCTTCGGTTCTTCCAATCAGTGCTAGTCGTTGTTTTCCCTTTATGATCTTACGCTCAACCTCATTAAGCATACTTTGGCAGAACCGTATAAATTCATCCTCATACTGTTGCTTCCTATAGGAATAAGGTGCTTTTTCGAAGAGATCTCTAGCTTCATCATCATGAACCCTGGAGCAAGCTCCCAAATCCGCTCTCGTATTAACGAATAGATCATGAGGGCAAAATTTTACGAGATATAACTTGCAAAACTGCAAAAAGACAAAAATAGTACATGATTCCCAGTAAAAAAAAAACATTATTGTCGAATATCATACTGGGATTTTGTAGTCCGAATAAATTCAAAGACGCGCGTCGTAAATAAACGTGTTTCTCAAAAGAAGCGAACATTTCATTAAAGAAAGATATATCGTCATAAAGGATTATAAGAAACATAACACACCTCAGGATCTTCCCAGTTTAATTCTTTGGGCTTTTCATTGGGTAGAACATTCCTATTTCTTCCCATAAGCTCATCGAGCAACGCAGCAGCGGCGGCAGCAGCCATTTTTCCGCAACGCCTTTTGGTTATGAGTCCCGCCTAGTAGAAGGACTCCTCGTCAATTCTTATTTTATTAATTCTTACGATGTACTACAGCTTCACAACTCCATTTGATTCGTTTGCCACTACACTGCTTCTTAATATTTTACCGGATATTTCGACCTTCTCACGTTTTAGGGATACAGACACCGCGAACACAATCACTCGGTTAACTTCGCCAATTTTCGCGCCTCTTCGTCACAGTCTTCTTCTTCTTTCCCGACACTACGTAAATCTTATATGTATGTATATCTTGTGCGCACTCACTATTCATTCATAATCAGGAACGATACAGAAAAAATAAATAAATTCTGGCTTGTTAGAAGGCACGCCGAAACTTGTTTCCACAATTCATGTTAATCAGCGCCCACTACCGATTATGTTGTGAGAATTACTCACCGCCATTACTCCATTATTTCAAACCTCCAAAGAGCACAAAACCATCAGTTTCAATAACAAGAATTTGCAGTACGACTTTTTATTAATCTTGATTCAGGACGCATAATGAAATTAATATAGTCTGTTGTATTAAAAATACAATCTCTTAGGATTTAGCGGTACAGTCCTTCCTATCTAATATCAGTAAAATTATACAACACTGAGATTACATATTACATATTAACATACAGTTATCAACATATAACATTACAATTTATCCTTTGACTTTCACCAGTCATTGATTGGTTAATAAAACTATGTCCAATTAATTTGTATGATGCAGCGATGCATTTCTTATTTCTCTATCTCGATGTTTGTGCAAAACTTCATTAAGTTGATGAACAAAAGCAGAGGACTTGTTCGCAGATCTCTCAACCATATTCATTTCTGCAGAGATTTCTTCTATCTAAACGATTAAGAAATGTTTATTATTGATGTAGCATTGGATTAAGCAAGATCTTTTTTTGTTACGCACATATTGTTTATACCCTATATATCTGTTGTACTTTTGATTATTGTCATACATCTGTTTGAGTTGAAGCATCAAAATTAGACACAGGATTATACCACCTAGTATCACAAGCGAATGTATGTTTTGAAAACTACGAAGAATGATCATTCTTGTTAGCTTGAAATTGAAATACACCTCAGGAAAGGTGCACCAGGTTCTGAAACATAGAAATATAAAGAAGCAGTAAGTAAGCTTCCTGCAAAACTTTCATTTATTCTTTTAAGACAGTCAACAGAATTACCACTGAATAATCCCAAAACTAATGCTAAAGCAATCAATTCGTTGATGTTGGATGATGTAGATACTTAAAATGTTGCATGTAAAACAATATGAATAATATTGGATTCTTATGTGCAGTTTCGAGTTCTTGTAGATGGCGCACTATGCACTATAGTTTCTTTAATGACGAATAACATATCCAGTGTCAATTGGGAAGTCGCCGGCTTAACTATTTGCAACAATCTTTTTTCTTATATTTTTTTCTATAGTCATTCTTCTCGTTATCATTTTTTTACGTTAATAGAAAAGTAGGATGATATAGAAATGTGTATCGAAAAAGAAACTATATTAGTAGTTGAGTGGGAAGTGAAATTGTAGCTAGTTTCCTGCATGATTAAAAACTCATGACATTTCAGGAAGTCAAGTTCCGATAAGCATGCCAAGGTTCATCAATGATAAAAATCGAATATAAGGATATAAAGAAATAACATAAGTTAGAGAATAAAATGGCCAAAGTTGTACAGTTTGTGTTAGCTAGTCTTTGTATGATTGGTGCTGTACTTGCTGGTCCAGAGGAAGATGAAGGTGTCAAGTATGCAAATCAATGTGAAGGTATTTTATCATGCACTGATTAGATTTATGAATTTGAGTGCAGTTGCTCAAGGGGTCTATATGTTTCAGTGTGTAAGGTTGTTGCTACGGAGTTAGAAGCAAGGTTGGATGAAACAGGAAAGACCCGTGATGTACTTGAAATTGGATACTCTATAGACGACGTTGCTCCTAAAAAGAAAAAGGAATATAAGAAATCGTAGGATTCTCTTTTATTGGATTTAATTTTAAATAAGTTTTGACAAACTAATATTTGTTTATTTGTTTTTCAGAGAACTCAGGCTGGTGGAATCTTTAGAGAATATTTGTGATCGGATACTCGAGTACAACATACATAAGGAACGCTCGGATAGTTCAAGATTTGCTAAAGGAATGAGCCAAACTTTTAAAACTCTTCATGGGCTAGTGTAAGTAACTATTGTTTTCCTTATTTTTAACAATACTAACAAAATGTTTAAATCATTCATTCAATTTTTCAGTGATAAAGGAGTCAAAGTGGAGTTAGGTATTCCTGTAGAACTTTGGGATAAACCATCTGTCGAAATTACTACTTTGAAAACTCAATGTGAAAATTTGATAGAACAGTATGAATCCGATATTGAAGACTGGTATCATAAACTCCAGGGTGACATACCTCTTAGCCAGTAAGTAATAGTTATCATAATGAAATATTGTTTAACCCAATTTCATAGTGCCAATATACTACCTTCCTTTTAAGATATTTATGTTCAGAACGAGCTTTAAATGGCAAAGATGATACCTGTCTAAAAGAAAAAGGAGACACTGGACGCTCTGATAACACAGATAAAGATAAAAAGAGCAAGAAGAAGTCATCAAAATCATCCGACGAAGAAGTAGCAGACGGTATTCCAAAAAACAATCCTAAGAATGCAAAGGAAGAACTATAGAATCCAAGAAAATTGAAGACTATAATTTAAACAATAGTTCAGTCATTAATTGACCTCATTTTAACTTACTATATAATTTTACGTCAAACGATTGAATTTGATAGTTGTGTCAAATCTATGATTGGTTAGTAAAAGTGTATTCGTAACAAAAGAAGGTTGCAACTTTTTTCTAAAGTCGCGAAAAATAATGTCAAAATACATAGCCTGCCTTTTGGTACTATTAAGTGTCAGCAAATTATCTACGGCTATCATTTTACGTAGTACAAGAATAAAAGAAGGCCAATTTCCTTGGCTTGTTCAATTCCAAACAATAATACCCTGCGGTGGAGTGCTACTAGCTCCTGACTGGGTTCTTACGGCAGCTCAGTGTGTTCAGTACAAACGAAATGTAAGCGACAAAAATTGTCTATCTGTGCAACAATAACAAAGACACAAGGTCCTCTTGATAATTTTAGTCCATTACTCTGTATGCCGCTGGTTTGAATAGTACTGACTCTAGTCAGACTGTCAGTGTGAAGGCAACCTACATATTTCCAGAATATAAAGCATACGCCAACCATCGTGACTATGGTAATAATATCGCCCTGATGAAGCTGGTACAAGGATTTGATATCTGCAATGAGAATGTGCGCCTCCTTGACGTTGCTCCATTGACATTAGATGATAATTACAAGTCTTGTATGATATTTGGATGGGAGAGTTACGTTGCATCAAATAATAAGATCTATGCCAAGCCAGTACAGTACAGTCAGGTGTTTCTTAATTCCTGGAAATTCTGCGCATACATGCTCCGTGGCAATGCCAGCTATAACAATGTCTTTTGCACAATGGTCGAAATAGACGATGATATGAAAGCTTGTGCTGGCAATCCTGGTTCTCCAGTTGTATGTGAAGACCAATTTCAAAGGATGGTTCTTGTAGGCATAGCCACCTTTTCAAACTTTTCTTTGAGCTGTGGTGATCTTCCTATTTATCTTGGTGTAAACGCGTTTAGGTGATTAACTGGTTTTTTTTTTAACAATTTGGTATGTTTTCTTGCTGATTGATATGATTCTGTTGCAGGTCTTGGATGTACAATGTGATATTTAATGAGAGAAAGAGTGATGGGGGAGAATCCGAGTTGCAACATAGTGTTTGTGATTATGAGAAATATGTTGGTGGAATATCCATGGATCATAATTTACAAAATCATACTGATCTTGTGAATTTGGATGAACAGCCACTACTACTAGAAAATATTTCCGTTTCTAAAGTACCTGAAATTAAGTTGAAACTAGAACCACCTTTACCTGACAATTATCTGAATGATTATCCAAGAATTCCAGTAGAATATGGAGCACGCCAGACTATGTCTATGGGGAACATTGCTAAAGAACGAGATTACAGTCTCCATCAATATCAAGAAATAGGAATTAAGAACGTATTTCAAAAAACGGATAATATAACAAGAATTGTAACTAAAAGTCTCTATGATCTTTCAGAGCATGAATCAGAGACTTCCAAGTTGGAACTTGCATTCTTGATACCTTTTGAATATGAATATGAGAAATCTTTAGGGTCACTAAACTTACCCTTTGTGGCACAAAATCCAATACTATATGTAATATTTGTTTTAGTATTGACTCTTTACAATTCATAGCATGTTTTAATTTTACATATGCATCGTACATAATATACAACGTAATTTCTAATATTTATTAACAAAAATCACTATTTATTCGCTTTCAACCTGGCTCGCTTGCCTTCTCCTTTCTTGTATGGTACTTTGCCACGAAGCTCTCGCAGCCTCTTGTACTCATCTTTGAAGTCCTCATGCTCGTCTCTAAAAAGTCCATAGTTACGTAGATTCTTCATAAGAATATGAGTCTCAACGTGTCGAGGATAATAATTAACAATTTCATCCCTGCGGTCATATGGCTTCTCACTGAACAACGTGACAACCTTCATTGATGTACTGGTCGTAGGTCTTGTAACTTCTCCAAAAATTTGATTACTCAACCGGTTCATCCTTTTAGCGTAATTAGTCGCCACATTGGCGAGATTTACGTATTTGCTCATGTTTCCCTGTCAAGCACTGAAAAAGGTTAAGGTAGCTTCAAAATCAGTCCTCTCCGTATTGCCAGAAAATAGCTCTTTTCGCTGTATTAATGCAAATAAAATAATTACGCCTCGTAAGTAGAATAACTGATGAACCAATTGTACAACCTTAATCAAGTGATGACAATTCCTTAATTACTCTTTAAATTTCGTCTCTCTTCTTCAGATCTACGAGTAACGCCATGTTTGAGGAGTTTGCGCCGTTACAAACATGCGTACATCTCAATATATCGTCAAAAAACTATCCAATACAAAAACGTAACATATTATCTCATAACTTATTAAAAGTATATATACAAACTATAAAAAGTACCTAAGATTCACTATCTACATACAAAGACAAAGGCAGTCTCTATCTCCAGTCTTAATCTGTTTAATTAATGCCGCTATACAATATAAACTAAATAAATTCGCTATTCGATAAAGATCAAATATAAAATTTTGAGAATTCAATTTCTGATTTACATACAAAATAAAGTCTACTGAAAAGACATTCTGTTATTTAGCAATCCGAAAAAAAAGAAACTATTATCGAATAGCATAGTAATATGCTCATATTAGAGCAAGTCTAACATAGTACAACACAACGAAAGATAATCTATTAAAGCGGAGTTAATGGCAGTAAAAAAAAGGTAAAAAAATTGCGATTATAAGTGACATAGGTAAGCATCTGAAAGAGTCGCCTATATATACGAAGATGGATTACGCGTGTGATAAAATAGCGTGGGCCGAAAGTGGCCGGCGGGTCGCGTAATCTAGCGTTAGTCATTCCCCCCAGTCGTCGGATTTATTTATGGGTTGGGCTACTTATTTGACGTAATGAAATTCCCGGTAATATGACGCGTGATAAGAAACCTGTTTTCTCCTCTCGTATCCTAGGCGTCGATGACGACGTCCAGTTTCGACCGATTACGAATCTTCGACTTGTCTGCATTAGAAGAATACACAAGTGAAAATGAAATGGCCATTTCTGAACTATTATATCATAAAGCACTGTAGTACATTTTGATTAAAGTACACTGTGCAAAGGATATACATTCTCTAGACGCTGATACCTTCAATGGTACGTGGAGTATCGCCCAAAACGGAAGGGACGTCCCTAAATTTAGCCCAGAGTCGTAGAAGGATCAGATACGAAGTTCTAATCGTACAATGTCGCAATAGAATCAAGTGCGACGAGTGATCCTTTAATTGGGATTCAAAAGTTCCCGCCGTTCCCGTTACCAGCAATCCACAGCCTCCTTGTATACGATCCAGGTTACGTTTCGAATGTCATTGACAATGAAACTACTTTGGTAGGATGATTTAATTACGTATGATAATTACGAGCAGATATTTTAATAACATTTCACTATGAAATCATTGTTCAATATGAATTTTAATGCCCTTATAGTATTCACAACCGAATCCAAATAGTTTGTATAATCCTAGGTACGTATTATTATATTAAAAAATCATCGAGTATAACGTAAGTCCAACGTAGCTTTGATATCATATTAAAAGATCTTACATATCACATTTCAGACAAGGTCTGCACGAGCGGTAGGCGTTTACTATATCGACTAGTCCTTTGTAAGTCGCTGCTCACGGATAAGATCATTGATAAGACTGGTCGTAGGGAAAAGAAGAGGTGGACCCAGTGGAATAAAAGTGTAGTAACGAATGAGAGTTCGAGACCAAGAGTATCATAGTAATGGCGTCGTAGGTTAACGAGTGAAAAAGAGGGTCTATGTAGAATTAAAGGTATGGTGTGAGAGAGAGAATAAGGAAAAGTTGGCAAGTTGATGAAGAGTAACAAGAGCGAGATGCGAAGAAAGGTCTATGAGAGATAAAGAGAGAGAGAGAGAGAGCAGACAGATGGAAGCAAAGCAAAGGTAGTAAGAAGTGATGGTATCTAAAGTAAGAGGGAGCTTCTAACAGGTCTATTTGAAGGATCTAAAAGGCAGTGGCTACGGAGGTGCCCGCAACGCCGCACGTACCGTCGACGGATACTGTGGAGATACTCGTGCTCCTACCTAAGGTCTCCGATTGGTGCGGATAGTGCATGCCGCGTGATAGTGTGTTAGAGAGTCGTGCTTCTGACAATGAGCCGCGGCGGCGAGTGTGATAAGTAATCGCCGTAGAGCCCATTCCTGGTTGTGAACGCGTAGTGGCAGTGGAGAAAGATAGAAGCGCGGAGCAGCGCGGGCGAGCCTCGACTTAATGACTCGCGTTTTACGTGGGGCGCCCGGAGCCGGAGATCATAATTATGTTCAATGTACCGCCCAAGTTCTACGAGCTGTGTCGCCTTTGTTTATCGTCGGACGGTGTCAAGTTGTCCATTTTCGAGGAGGAAGGCGCCCAGCGGAACTTTGCCGACAAGATACTTACGTGCCTCGCGATTACGGTAAGGCCCTGAGTTATCCCAAGGGACCCCTTCGAAGAAGGCCCAGGCCCCGAAATAGACGCAACATCTGGGCCCCGAGAGTTCCTCTCTTGTGAGCGAGGAGCGCGCGGCGCCCTGTCTCGTTCTGCCTTTCCTTCTTACGCTATTTCCTTCCTCTGCTGTTCTTTATGTTATTCTCTCACTCAATCTCTTTCTCTTGCGTAGCTCTCGGTCTCGTTCTAACTTAACTCCTTTTCTATTCTGCTTCTCCCCCCCCCCCCTCTCCTCTCTCTATCTCTCTCTGTATGTGTGTATATGCGTGCCACGGGAGAAAGTTTGGCAAGAGATGTGTCCGCGAGATAAGCCGCCTCTCGGGGTTTTAAAATGGCAGTGATAAGCTGCTGAGGCTCCGTTGTCTTGGCTTTGGCCGCGGGAGCTGAACGGCAAGCCAGATTGGTGATACTGGGGCCAGGCTCCTTATTTGGACGGCCCTGTTATCAGGTTTCACACGCGGACTACTGGCTACTCTTGTCAGACTTTCTTCCAGGATCGTCTTCTTTTGGAGATTGCGTCTTTCCAGCAACCATTGCTCTTTAAATCGAGATTTTCTACAATTCCTGAATAGCCAGATTATATAGCTAGATTATAAGCTACATTTATCACCCTTTTCTTATCTTATTGTCAATATTATGAAGCCTCATTGTGTACTCTTAAATTTGCATTCTTTTGTCAATACTTTATATCCCTGTAATACTAAAATACCAATCTTTCCTTTGTCCTTAGGATCTCATCGTATGTACTTAGGGTTTTGGAAAAGAGTCAGGGAAAAGCTGCTTTCTGTTTATCCTTTTAAAATTTGAGAGTTACCTAAATACCTGGGATGATAATAAGATTGTGGATTTGCTTCTGCAGTGTTCTTACTGAAGATGTGTGATTAGAGTAGGATTCATGCATTCAAGCTATAAATAGGATTACACCATGTGTTTCAAAGATAAGCTAAAGTTAAACTCAGTTCCTTGGTATTATCTGTGATTCTTTTGTCATGCGGAGAAGCACACTGTGATTTCAAGAATTTTACCAAAATGTATATAATATGTTGTACATCTTTCTTGTTTATCAACTTATGATAAATAGACTGTAATGATTATCTACATCTATGCTCATAACATTCATTATTACATCCAATAGTTTTGAATGCTAACTCCAGAAGGATTACAAATCAGTTAAATTTAACTATTTGTAGTGTTGGGTCACTCCGAGTAACCATACATTTTATTGAGACAAAGACAGGGTCTATTGACTTATTATCAATCTTTAATTTGTATATACTTTCTCTTAATTCAACTATTTCCTTTTTCATTGCAGGTAAAGGATGGAGACTCTTTGCCACCAATCATCTGCCACAGATGCGTGTACAAATTGGATATACTACACAATTTCCGTGAAGTGTCACGCAAATCCGATGTCATACTCAAACAGTACCTGGACTATGCTAAGCAGTTGTCGTCCCAAGACGATCCGGTAATTATAATCTTAGATTAAAAAATCATTTCATTATCAAATTCACACCTTGTACCATTTCCAATAATTTTGTATCTATCACTAGAGTGTGAAAAGTATTAGTCACTGACAATTGAGTGGAAATTGGCCCAACATGCTGACGATAGTGGGCAGTCATACTGTTCCAAGTAATGATGCAACTAGGAATGTGCAATGTGTGCAATCTGATTGTAGATAAGAATGTACAGACATGTGGTACGCCATACGAATCGTACATGCATTTACATTTACAGGATACTCTTATTTACCTCTTGTATACCGATATATCAGTAATTATGTAAGCTATCTCAAGGTTCTCTTTAACTCACTCAGGCTTATCAGTGCGACTCTGTATATCTTAAGAAAAGGTTAAACAGAATCAAGGAATAATGAAAAAAGAAAGTTAATTACAACCAGGCAAAAAAGCATACCACCTCATAAAATCCATATCCAAGTGAATGTTACTCTAGAATTCTGGCATTTCTCTTTGTTACAGGAAAAGTCTTTCTCCACTGCCAAAGTAGCAGACTTAAGCCCACTCCAGTCGTTTCTTCAATTGAACAAAACTCTGTTCAACGAGGAGCCCAATTCTCCGGCCAGCATTAATCAAAACGTAATACCTCAAACTCAGACTCATCACCTGGAACTACGGGCCAACGAGATGCCCGAGCAGGAGAACATAAAGTGCGAGCCAGAGGACGACACGTACTCGAACAGCTCGGATCCCGACAGATTGGAGATTGAGGATCGCGACGATCAGGAGAGCGATGGCGAGGAGAATGGCTACGATATGACTGTTAACAAAAGGATCAAGATGGAGGCTGGTTACGAAAGCTCAAAACAGAGTACACCAAATCGTAGTCCGGTCAATAGAATGGACACCCCCGAAAGCAATTGCTCGGATACTCACATCGACCAGGAGACCACAAAGCTCTGGCAAGCACTGGCAAAGTAAGAAACTCATTATTTAAACATAGAAAAAAGTAAACCAATAGAAAATACTATACGCGTGACTCTGCAGTGCATTGAGAGCGTTTTTCGACGAGAACGTATCTAGTACGATATTAATAGTTGTGATCATTATTCAAGATTGAATAGTAATGAGTTCGCGTAATGATATCATTGCCTCTACCACCAACAATGATTATTCAGGTGTGTACTAATCAACATTCATACTAGATGATATAACTGTACTTGATGCACCAATGTGGTAGAGTAATCATTCCTGGTGTCTATATATATTTATCACGTATGATAACGATTTTGGTACGTCTGTCATTCTGTTATCAATTACTAATATAGAAACTGCTAGGGGAGCTTCCGAGAAATTTGCAGCTTCTTATATCCTCAGATAAGAGCACTGAGTAGTGACAGATAATTTGAGTAAAAATAACGCAATGGTGAAGTTTATCGGGCCACGGAGCTATCGAGAAGTTGTACTACGCGATTGCATATGAAAACAAATGTATTATCGGAAAACGGGGGCACGATTTCTGAACTTCTTATTAGCCGGCCTTATCAGTGATAGTAGCAGCGTTCATTCTTAGAATTTCTTGTTGTATTAATACCTATGTAGATAAGATAATATCACTTTGCCACCTGCTACGCGAAACCCGTGTACCATTCACTGGGTAAACAGTGCTCTTATCAGTAAAGTGTTATGTATACGCTACTGGGAGCTTCCTTATCCTTTGTAAATACAGGGGGGAAAAGGAGAGAAAGAGATAAAAAGGAAAGGACGAAGAATTAAAGACCGTTTTCGAACGTACCGTTATTTTTTATTGTCCTCGTTAAATCTCTTTAGTCTTTTCATATACGTTTCCTAACACTCTCGTGACCTTGTTTAATTTTATCAGTAACAGGAGTCTCGAAATAACAAGGACAAATGGCGACAAGCTGAACAACGGTTTTACCGGGGAGGCGACCAATCTACTGCGCTCTCTAATTAACAACAGGCACATTGGTATTACTCCAGTGGACGCCGACAGGATTTCACCTCAAATAAGATTCTACAGGGACACCCAAGGAACGACGATCGAACGGACGGTTCCCGATTGTTCTGTCCTGGGTAATCGTACGAATATGCCCTGCATTGAGAATAAGGTAAGCGGTTTTGCTTTAGATTGCGGATAGTTGTTTATGGGTCTGCGACAAGCTGTAAAACGTTGAGGTAACAACAACAGAGAAGGACTTGGATATTCGAAAAATGCAACAGTGGAAGAGTCTGCTTGGATCCGCGTGAAAAATATTAGTCCTGGTCTATGCCAAAAAAAAGAGCCCTCCCGGCCGTTTGAATTGGGCCCAAAGCGCTGCTTGACTGCATCTATGCGCAAATAAATTTCCTGCCGTGGGAAGAGGAGAGAGAATGCTTCCTACTAAGTTTGAGAGGGAGAAGGTGCAGTTGTGTCTAATGCAAATACTAGTGCGAGAGAACGGGAGTAATAGAGTAGACATAGGGGAATGGTGGAAAAGGTAGAGAGAGAAGGAAGGGGAGAGAGAGAGAGAGAAAAGGGCCAGGTATAGAATAGAAGAAGCAGGTCAGGTGACCCTTGGGTGTCAAGGGATCTTTTCGGGGCGTTATTCAGGGCCCACCTGCCCGCAGGTAAGGATTCTTGAAGGTCCCGCAGATAATAGATAACTGGAAAGTGCTTTGTGATAGGCCATAAGCGTTAGAGACCCGGCGAACCTACTATGTCAACCCGCTGTTAACAGATGTTCAGATAAGCCCAGACCTTCAATGGATTTTAGTTTGGAACATCTTTTGTCCACGACGAACGAGCTTCAATTCCATCCTATAATAAGGAGGTCGATTGTGCACGGCTTTGTGCCATTTCCTATTGCCTTTGCCAGGGATGCCTGGCTGGTATATAGGCCTTCGCTTCCTTTGTACCTGATAACAGGTAGAACAGGGTTCTTGGCTCTTCTTGCTGCAATAACAAAATTCCTATTTCTAGTCCGGCACGGTAAATCTCCCAAGGTACCTGTGACTCTCGTATCCCTTTTATACCTTTACCGTCCAATACCGTGAAGAACATAATCAGGGTTTACAAAAAAAAAAAAAAAAAAAAAAAGAGCGGTATCGTAGGCTAGGGTTTCAATGTTATTGGTACCAATCGAGTAATAGTTAATTTGCTGTATCACAGAGTGCCTCCATGGATAGCAATCCATCCAGTCCTGCCAGTGTTGGCCGGAAGGAAACAAAGGGTCGACGGAAACAGAGTTATCCCAGCAAAGCTCCTACCAGTCCTGATGTCATTCACTATCAGCAGGAATCTAACGAGGAACAGGCGCAGGATTTCACAGCGTGGTCGAATAAGATGAAGGGAAAGGTGAGGAGAATAAAAGAAACAAAAAGGAATGCCTTCGCATAGGATATCGTATTTCATTAGACTGATACATTATACCCATAGCCGATTGGACATTCCTTAAAAAGAGACTTTTGTGTCCAGCAGGTCGAGGATCAGAAGCAGCAATTCGATCAGCAGGGTGGCAACGCTACGAAGAAGATGGACATGTCCTGTACGAACTGCGGGACCATGACCACTACGATTTGGCGACGAAATATGAAGGGTGAGATGGTTTGCAACGCGTGCGGTCTTTACTACAAGCTACACGGGGTGAATCGTCCTGTAACGATGAGAAGGGACACTATTCATACGCGTAGACGTCGACCCAAGGGCGAGAAACCTACCAGGCACAGAAGTAAGATCATCAGCGTCGATGCTGATCGAGTAACGGAAATCCTAGGTACCGAGGGTTCAGGTAGGGAGGCTGCTACAGGGTTGCTATTAAATTTTACAGAAAAAGGCGAGACGATATTGCCTACTCAGTCCGAGCAGATGGATGCTGAGAGTGCTGACATGTTGGCAGCTCTACGTAGACAAATACAACCTCATCTCATGATGGCGGCTCTTACTCCTCAGCGTATACCTGGAGCGCACGCGCATCCACCGCCACCTACTGCACAGCTCAATTATTCGCTTCCCATACCCAGTTACATGATGCACGTGAGTATTTATTAATTAATCAGATTGTTCTTTATACGTTATGTATTATTAATTTATACCCCCTTGTACATGCTCTATCGTATCTTCTACCGCAGCACGTCAAAACTGAGGGAAGAGAGCAGCAACGTCACTCGCCCGATGACGTAGAGGAACCCGACGACGGGGACGAGGAAAACGTTTCCGACGTTCCGTTGAACCTGGTCGCCACCACCCTATCCGAGGAGGCACACTGATTCACGACACGAGGCTTCCTTCTATGCTATGATCATCATTCACTAGGTGATGGTACCACACACTTCTTCAACGAAGTTTCTGCACAGAGATCTGACTGTGTTGTACAAGATCGTCGCTAGGTACTCTTTTTACGAATAATCTCTAGACAGATCTGACTGTCCGGTGATACACAGGGTGTAGACGACGAGCTCCTTCTTTCTCTTTAGTACTTCTTTTTGTATGTGGTCTATCTTTATCCAACCCTTATCTCGCGACTGTTTCTATGATCGCGATACAACAATGGCCGCGGCCATTACTTCTCCTTAGTTTCTTGTTCTGTGTCAGGCTGTCTTATTCGATATTTGTCGCGGGTATCCTTGCGAGATTTATAAAAATGAAATGATGAAGAAAAAAAAAAGAAGAAAGGAAAGTCGAAGGCGCCAGTAGGAATATTTGAAAGAAAATATAATAAAATCGGATAACACTATTGGAGATCCAATCGCGGGACTGTTGCTCGTTATTCCCATGGCTATCTGGCCCGTGGTGCAGATATGTAATAAGGATTGATATTAATTCGCAGTATTAATTACGAGGTTAATCGAATTATGTGTGTGTATTTATTTACACACACATATATATATACGTATACGAAGAATATTTTTATACAAAATTTTCTATGCTTACAGTTTGGAAGCGACGGGCAATTGTACATACGCAATTACTTTGTTCTTTTAATTACTTTTTTTTTCTTTCATCTCTTTCTCTTTCTCGGCATCTACGTATCTTCAATTATCTCTTCCAGCTTCTTTTAACCTCAGGAGATTCTGTGGAAATCGTGATTTTAACGTGTCTGCAGGTCATTTCAGCGTTGCGCGTTTTAGTTGCGATAAGCAGGAGACTTTCTCATCGTTTTTATTGATAGAAATATGGGTTAACGAGTTCTCATAGAAAATCGGCCATACTTGCGTCATATCTTTGATACGTTACACGATGGGAAAATTTTCTCAGTGATGATCTGATTTTTTTTCACATCGATAATAAAGTCATCATCATGTTGTTGATGATTCAGTGATTTTGTCATCACCTATTGTCGCACAGCGCTTATCATCTTGTAAAACGTCCTGTTGTGTCGTACAGTGAAATGGCCGAAATTCTAGCTCTTAGCGTTTTTTTTAACCTTTTTGTTTGCTTCACGGGTTATTGGCTCTTTTCATTTTTTTTCTCTTTGGATTTTCGATTTTCCGTACTCAGACTTTCTGTTCGTGTCTTAAATTTTTGTTTGTTTGTTTCATTATCAAAACCCTCTGTCATTGTTAATAACTACATAAGCAATCATAATATTCTCCGCTATTTCGTGTAATCTTAAGCTTCCCTACGAACGACCCAGTTGAGCATTACTAGTGAACAAAATTTTATTTTTTAATTGGCTTTAATGATATACGAAAGTGTACTTCAGGTTTGGGGCGGGTTTCGACGAACGATAATAATATTCGTAATAGGAGGTGGGGTTTCTTTAGAAACGAGAGGTTAGGAAAATTACGGGAGGGGGATATTAAAAACAAAAAGTTGAAGAAATTTAAAACGACAAAAGAAAAGGGCGAAAAGAAAAAAAGAAACATAAACCTAACTGGATGAAAAAAAAACATGGCCACATTCGATCATTGCTATAGGATTACAGTCAACGGCCAGAATAAGTAGCAATGGACAAATTGCCGAGAAACCCTTAGCATACTCACTAACTTAAAGGATATTAACATTTTTATACGAAAAAAAAGCAAAAAAAACGTTGTAAAGTGAAAAACACAAGAATGAAGCGTATAGGGTGAAAGTGTTTTCAATTAGGAATGTGATGCCAGTATCGTTTCTTATTTTGTATATTATTTTTTTATATATATATATAATTGTACTTTAAAGTCTCTCTAAAGGAATCTCGAATTTTTGGGTTATCACCCACGCCCCTGAAATTGAAAAGAACAGTCACAAATATTCATGATTCGTAACCGGGCGTCTATAGCCAAGAATTTAAACGGAGAATTTACTTACACCTGCTAGACTCATAATTTAGGCTAGTTGTAGATATTCCTTTTGATACATTTAAACCTTAGGTATTTAAGTGTCATGACGACAGCGATCGTCTACCCTTTTTATTTTGCCGCCCTTAGCGTTAATTATTTATAATAAGAAAGCCCCATGACGCGCAGATCATCCCTCTGTCTTTGTATATTTTCGATTTACGTCTTTTAATGGACACCGCAACACCTTTTGTCACTGTTGACATACCCGGCATAACGATACACCCCAAACTCAAAACGATTGTACTTAACGAAAATGCAAATTTCTGAAAAATGCGCCTTAACCCGTAGTAATACGGTATTTATAAAATAGCAATAAGAACAGCGGCGTTTATTATTAGTAATATATTGCCGTGGGCGCGCGAGTAGCTCTCGCTTCACAATTAATACTCCTTCGACTTGAATCTGAATAGGGATTGGTCGAATTTAATATTATGACTTGTAATTACTCACTGATAATACTGATTTGTTCTCTTATCGTGCCCGTGAGCGACGTCGAGCGTTGCGATGCAAAACGAAAAAAAAAAAGGAAATGAAATGCAGGAATTTCAGGTAATACAAATCCTAGGTTAAACGTTCGAGTTAAAATCGAGTCCGACCTTTTATGAGTAGAGAAATAAACAAAAAGATTTATTGCTCCACGTGAAGACGCTGTCGTACGGTCTTGCTGTTATTTTATAACCAGTATCGAAGGACGAAGAAGGAAAAGCTCGAAGTGACAATTTTCTCGGGTTTTTCTATGGAAGACTAACAAAAAATCCCTTTTTGCATTTCATGCGCCGACGCTAATTAGTATGGTCTTATCTGCCTCTGGGATACAGGGTCGTATTACCGATAGTGGATCGTACCCCGTTTTCTTTTTTCTTTTTTTTTTAAGAATTTGTACAGCTATAACAGATATTAGTGACAGGTATTAAGCAGCCTTAAAAATAGTGCATAATACTATGGCCAGTGCATCTACTCATGTATCGTTAATGTCGTATACCTAAACAACTTTGCCAAAAATAGATTTAGTCTTTGTAACATAGAGTATAGTTAAGGGCATACAAACAAACAACAAAAATTAACGTTATCTCTTATTATCTACACAAGTACGTGCGTAACAGCAACAACCACTTTCATTTTGCTGAAAACTTTATTATTATTATATCCCACACTCCCCGTCGTGTTACTCGCGTCGAAAATGTATTTTTATATTTTTTTTTCCGTACTCTTTTCGTTTTTTAATCGTCGTAACTATTGACGATCCGAAGCCTACCAACCAGTCACGACCCTGTCGCTAATTCAGCCTAAAATCCATGTGAACATTGAACTCTGACAAGCGAAACCCTACGGCAGTGAAACTGGAGCGAGTTAGCCTTTTAGTCGTTATCCAAGGAGCCTTATAAACACGCGTATAAATATATACATATATATAAGTGCATATATTTACAGTATATATACCCATATATATATATATATGTATATATATTATACAGACACATTATTCTATTATAATGATATAATAACGAGTAATTAGGATATAAGGATACTCCGAGTTAGTTATAGCGTATAACTAATTGTTAATGGGAGAAAGAGAAACAAAACGAATGAGCAGCAGGAAGGTGTTTTTCCACGTATGTAAGAGGCAGACGAATTAACGAATTTTCACGTGTGCGCATGCGCGGTTTATTTATTTTTTTTTAATTTTTCTTCTAATTCATCCTTTTCGCGCTAAAACGACCAATACGGCAACAAGAAAAATAGATAATCCACACACCATCCCTGTCGAATGTTTCACGATGGTCGAGCATCTTGCCTCTGGTCCGTTCTCAGCATCCCGATTCCGCTTTTCTTCATACGAATCTATAAAGACTTCACTGTAAAGCGAAATTTGTACAAAATGAGACGAAGAGGCGATGGAAAGAGAATTTTGTCGTTATTGCAAGAATTCTACTTTTAAATGGTAAAAAAAGAATATATATATACCATATATATATATATTATTGGCTCATTCGCGTCTATATATGGTCGTATGTTGAATAGGATCCTTAATAACGCTATTGTACATTCTTTTTTTTTCAACTATCAATCACTATTTTTGTATTATACCTTCAGACAAATGGCTATTTATGCAGAAACACTGGTTCTTGTACAATGGACAGTTTTGACTTGGTTGTTTAGGCATTTTTCCTGTATTTCGCAAACCATATTAACTTTGTCTCACGTACGTCTCTTCTTTTTTTCATCTTTGAATCTTTTTCTGGTCTCGTTTTCTTTTTCTTTTTAAGCATCGCCTCATACCAATCTCTCAAACCATCCCGCTACCCTCGTTCGACGGTTTACTTCGCTTTCAAAATATTCTTTTGGCTCGCGTTAGGCTCGCTAAGGAGGCATGGTAATTACTCATTACTATATTACTAGCAGTTATTCAATTAGTAAGTTTAGACGTGTAAGAGTAATATTACGTTAGGTTTTTGAGCTCTCTACTAATGCTGAAGCTAGATGATATTTTTTTTATATCGACGATTGAACCGAGTATTGCTATTTTATTAATGATATCAATTAATTAACGATTAATACGCGAATTTCGCAGTGTCTTTAATGTGTAAGCGATAATTAGCTGCGACGAGAGCCGTACATTGGTCGTCTTTGATTCTTTCGCGTCTTTTCCTTTCTTTTTTTTTATAATTTCTCTTTCCCCCTTATTTTTCTTTCGTTCTCTCGTAAACGTTCGATTTAGCAGTGACGTAGCCGAGGCTTCTTCTTTATAGATTTGTTTTTTATATATATATATCAGTATTCCACACCTTTGATCTTAGCACTTAAGTTTTTGAATCGAACGCTACTTAAAGGAACCGTCATTGTGTCCCCTCTGCCCCCTCCCCCCTCGCTCTCTACTACGAGAATCACTTAATTAACTATTAAATTATTTACTTTTTTTTTTACGTTTATTTTTACAGCCCCGTAATTATTATTTAAACGGTAATTTATTAGTCTCGCCCCTTTCCGGCCCTACCATCCCCCTCCCGCCCTCCTTCATCCCTCCCTCTTCACTCACTATATTCTTTTCGTATTGTCCATCGTGTCTCTTGCGTATCTTATCGATCCATCCATCCTGTATTATTATTTAAGTTATTTCTACTTTTTTTCTTTTCTTTTCTTTCCTCTTCTCTCTCACGCACCAAGACGCCAACGTATGTCCACCTACGTAGAGCTTCCTTCTTACTTTCTCTCCCTTGAATCGTCCGTCTAGCTTCTTTCGCCTCTTCGCACCCACGTTCGCAAACAAACGTATCTCTGGCAGCGACTGGCTTAATTTATTTAAATCTAATTTACGCAGAAAAGGAGGAGGAGGAGGATTGTTTTTTTTATATTCTCAATTTATTTCTTAAAACCATTATTATTATTATTATTATTATCAGCTCGTACCGTCATTTACTACATGAATGGTGATTCCCCCCTTGCCCCCTGCTTCGTACATTGATGATCCGTCGGTGACGTTACACGGCGTAAAATTAACGCACGGTCGCTCTACCTAAAATCCACATTGGAAGTTTGTCCTTTTTTTTTTCAATTTAATCGTTTTTAGATAGTCGATACGCGATCTTATTCTCTCTGAGTACAATCGGCCAATAGTCAGAGAAAGAGAGATAGAGAGAGAGAGGGGCTAAATTTCGTGCTAGGGCGTCGCGATGCCATGTACGGGGAAGGGGAAATGCTAATGACAGGAAATGTAAACGGAGAGAAAGAGAGAGAGATAGAGAGAAAGTAACTGCGGATTCTCATTCGGGCGACTATTAATAATGATAATTGTAATTGTAATAATTGTAACGATACAATAGTGCGAAACTTATTCGATAAACAAAAATAATCTCACTCGTCCGTGGCTATTCGCGTTTTCTGATTACGCCAGGCAATTCACACACACACGTTTCCGTCCGTTTGTTTGCGCGAGCCTTCAAAATTTTAACGTCTATCGCGCCATTTTGTCTCTTCGATCGCTAATCGATCTTACCGCTCGAGCAGGATCTTGCTATACGTTCGCGTCGTGCCACTCGTTTTTCACGTAGGTCGTGACAAACGTGGATACGTAGCTGAGTGTAGTATACGCGTGTTCGCTATGAAATCGTCTAGCCAGTCTTTTGCATTGCGGTACCACGGTTGACGGTGACGATTTGCGCAATTGACGAACGACGAGGTAGATTTTTACGATGACGTTCTAGATATCGATTAAAAAGAAACATACGTTTTTATATAATGCGGCGATAGTGGAAGATGAAAAAAAAAAGAGAAAAGTCTTTACTGTATGCCTACCGTCCTTCCCTCTCTTCGGCACTATGATATATAATATATATATGCGTATATATTATATATGTATTACCTACCACTCCCCTCCCCATCCTGTGTCACACGAGTATTAATCTGAACTAATTGACTGAGTATTATTTTTATATTGAACATTAATTATAAATAAATGATAAAAATTGTACACGTTTGAAGAATGGACGGCGATGACGATGATGATGATGATGATGGTATGGTTGGCGAGAATGATTATTGTGTGTGCGGTTTACGAATAATAAGAATGGATCTGGAAACACGACTAATGCAATTAATTGAGGCGATGGGATTTTTGGGAAAAGTTTTATAATGACGATTAATCGACTGATGATATTGTACGAGCACGTGGCATTGTCAGGGTGCTGGCAGTGCTAGCGGATAAAGTGTCTTGTATACAGGAGACGGGGGAATAGGGCGATTGATGAAATTGATGATGTTGATTGGAGGGTGAGATTGAATTTAAGAGGAAAAATGGAAATTGACAAATGGAATGCGATGGATGTGAATGCATATATATATATATATGTATTTATATATATATGTATGTATGTGTGTATGTTACGTATCGCGACGCGGATACGAACCGCGTATGTATGAGCGCGAAAAAATTTTCATCTTAGCAATAGCGTGTAAAGGGAGTAAAGGGTGAAAAAAAAAGAATAACGTGACAAAGACGTAGATGGAGGGGAAGGAAGAAAAAAAAGAGAGAAATTACTTTTGTATCCAGGAACTTGTGCGAAGTGTAGTTCAGGCTTCAAGCCCAGCAGCTGTTGAGATTATTCAAGGTTGTGTGTATCATTATAAGTATTTTCAATTGTTGAATAGTAAATAGTGCTAGCCGGCGTAATAGCGACGACGGGCGTCTCTCTGGGGTCTGTGAGAGTGTGATGCGACGCCGACGCCCCCCTCCTCCCCCTTCTTTTTATCCTCCGCCTTGCTTCGTTTCGCGCGAGGAAGTCTCAAAGTTGTACTTTTTTTTTTGTAAAAGGAGAGGAGATGTAGGCGTTGCAACGCACTAGCGAAAATGACAAAAACAAATACGTGCGTCACTTTCCGATCATTTCAGAATCCACGATCCTCTTTGTATAGTTTTTCTTTCTTTTTTCATTTTTGTGCTTCGATCCACCTCTTCCGTCGTAAATACGATAACGTTTGGTCCAGTACGAATTGCTGAGTTGGTTTGACCTGATTATTTCGTTTTTTTTTTAATTTCATTTATCATCTTTGTCACTCTGTCTCTACTCTCTTCTCCCTGTTGTCTTATAGCTTTTCCCTTACCTCTTGTCTCTTTTCCTTACTTCTCCTTTTTTTTTGTATTTTATACGTTATTATTCTTGTATTCGTAATCCTTTGGTCATCCCGCACATCATCCACCAGGGACATGAATTTTTTTTAATTTATATAAATATCGAATGAAAGCACGAACACGGCTGTAGCGTGGAATCTTCCATGACAGGTGTACCTAATTTATATCGACTTATGGGTTTAAGATACGATGAGAAATTGTGTTTTTTTTTTGTATTGTAATGGTAGGTGATAATGCTGTTAGACATTTTAAGCTATTTATTCGGCTGCTATGTGATTTGTTGGAAATTATTTTGAGAGAACTTTTAAACGGGACGTGAAAAAATTTATAGAAATGCCCGTGGCTCGTGGCGGATGTCACACGGAAGATTCATTAAGGCGATGAGAGTTTTGAGGCGTAAGGATGAATGTGAAAGACGGGCACGCGTTAGGGAGATTGAAAAGTTCTTTACATGTGAAAAGTTACTTGCGACAAGTCACAGAAGCATCGAGCCAATCGATTTTTTACAATGAAATCCGTGCGACAATCGTCCAATTAAGTTTTAAGCCAATTGCGTGAGCCGTGCTTGTTCAAATATTCGCGCTCTTAAATGCGCTTCCATTCATACACAAAGAACCTACGGCATTACTTTCTTATGTACGAGCTTTACGTACGCGAATAATCATACGTGATTATTAAGTTACTTAAAGCGACTGCTTTCCCATGTTGGATCTGTCGCGATTATAATACGTATTTATGTATGTTTCTATGTAAGCGACAAGCATGGCTGACGGACGGGCATCGGACCAAAATATACAACATTGCGTTTGCCCTTTTTAACAGTTGGCACAATTCAATTTTATACTACTGCGAGAGATTAAAGCTGTAACATATTGGAGAGTCTGAAGTATATAAGTAACGTTAACGGATTATTGGGGGGCATCTTATGCAAGGGCATTGTTGTGATACCACAGACGCAGCTTCATTAAATCTTCAATAAAAATAATGTGTTGATAACGTTGTTTCATTTGTTGTCTCCACCAATGTTCCTATTTAATTTACACAATCCTATTTAAGTTGTACTTATAAAGTTTGTGATTGTTCTAGTCATTGTCAGCGGTTCTCTTTGTAGCTGGTAGGTCCCAATTCTTGAGACCTGGTTTCTTCGAAGCTGCCATATAGACCAGTGCTCCTCGACCAGGAATAGGTCTTACAGCTACGTAGGTTCTGTGATCGTCTGACCATTTGGAATGAAACTGGATCTTAGGTTGATTTACAGTCTCCTTTAGAATCTCCTCTGCTGACATTCCAGAAAATTCATCCTGTCATTATATGTGCTACGATAAGTTTCATTAAGTATTGTTTGATATTCTTTTTTAATGTACCGCATAATCCAGAAAGGCTAGGCTGTTGTCTGGGTCACAAACTGCATCAGGCTCTGATTCTAAGCATCCTCTCAAAACACCATCCCTTAGTACCTTTACCACATAGGATAAAAAGGCATTGCGGTTCTTCTTAACTTCTAGTACTGGTGATTTGATGCTGCTCACTCGAACTAACCACTTGTTAGCCAGTTGCATTTCTAAAAATGATATTCTCATGCTGTTATTCTGTTTCTAAAGAAATCTCACATCATCTTGTAGATTAACCCTTCTTGTCTGCCAAATTCTTCAATAGAAACTTTGCTATCTTCATCTTTTTATTGAACTGCTCATCATACATAAGACCAATATCTTTCAAAGACATTTTCTCCATCGTCGTTATATATATAAAAATAAAAATACCAGAAACTATCGAAATAATATTAATTTAAATTTAGAAATGTTCTACTGTAAAAATTGAATTTTCAACTCGGCCGGAAGTTGTGGGCCGCGTCTGTTTTATTTTAATGGAGGAACACGCGGATGAATACATCATTTAGGAAGAAGCAGATCCCCAGGTCGAACATATCCGTTTCCGTGTCTTATTGTACTTTATTCATAAAATGAAAGGTTGATTTATTCGAGTATTATAGTGTTCCTTTCAAAAATAGAAAGTTTCGCGAAATCTTTCCATTAATCAGAATGAGCCGAGGACGCACCCTCCAACGAATGGATGGTCTGATATCGCTGAAAGTCGGCAACCTTTCTTATCGATCGACAACAAACGACGTGAGGCGCGTGTTCTGCCGTTACGGTAAGCTGGGCGACGTCTACATCCCAAAGGACAAAAATTCGCGTCTCAGCAGAGGATTTGCATTTGTCAGGTAAGACAATCGTGTAGAATATATAATTAGAAAATATTTCCATAAAGCTGCGCATCATTCGTTCATTCTGAGCCGCGTCTTGACCGCAGCGCGCTAAAACGCGGCTTCACTTCCTCTAGAAAGTCGCGCGACAAATGAAATTCGTGTTAGAAATACGAGGGAAAATTTAAAAGTACGTCTGACAGTAAAAGAAAAATAAAAGTAATAAAGTGAATCGAGGACAAATAGGTATATGTATATTTTGTATAAAAAACAGATGCTTTTTTTAATTGTACGTGAAGCGTACCGTGAATGGAGTGTCGAAGATTGTCGAAGATAGCCGAAGTCTTCTACCGATCGGTTAGTTCATGTCGTGGCGTCTAGAGGGCCTCATAAATTCCAGGCTCGCTTGGGATACCCCCACCCTGATGAACATTTGACTGGCGTAGTGGCGCAACACAGGTTCCTGTGCGTCATCTCCGGTCGTGCCCTGCGCGTTCCTCAGCTCTTCCGTTATTCGCCATCTTGTCCTCGTCGTCTGTGGACGGTTACGCTTTGTGGTCTTATCTTCCTGGACGATTCCTCGAGTACGAGCAAAGGTATCAGCAGTTCTCTAAGAAGCCTGTCGAGGAGCTCGCTATTATAATGAGCTACGGCCGGCCACCGCCCCGTATTGACGGGATGGTGTCCCTCAAGGTGGACAATCTCACCTACAGGACGACGCCGGAGGATCTTCGGCGCGTGTTCGAGCGATGCGGCGAGGTTGGCGATATTTACATACCGCGCGACCGATTCACTCGCGAGAGCCGCGGTTTCGCTTTTGTCAGGTAAGAGTGTTTGAACTTTTCGATTTTATACTTGAGCCGGACCGGCTTCTCTTCAGAATATTTCACATGTATTTTTGCCTTTTTTGCCTTCCACTTTAACGCCTTATTCGTGGATCGTTGATCCCACGTTTTCCTCGCCACCGTTTTCGACAAGGCTGACGTCATCAGATTTCGTTCACTAGTTCTTTCGGAATGTATAAATAATAACATATTTTGTATGAGTCAATGGCGCGCAATTGTATACGTATAGAGTATTCAAGAATTTTTGTAGGAATTCGTTTAAATCGTACTCGACAATTTTCATGGTGTATACACGAGTAAACTTGCAATGACATATTAATTACTGTGAGAGCTTTATTGAATGTGTTGGATATAGTTTACAGTTGCCTCTATATTGGACAAAACATTTTACAGTAATATTACTTTCTAAAAATAATTTCATTGCCATATTCTAGGTTTCTGGTCTTATACCACTGTTTCTTATTTAATGTTGCTACATGATTTTTTTATGTTAACACCCTATCATTATTTATGATTTCAGGTTTTATGACAAACGTGATGCAGAGGATGCATTAGATGCTATGGATGGACGGTTGTTGGATGGTAGGGAACTTAGGGTTCAAATGGCTCGTTATGGTCGACCAACATCACCACACCGAAGCCGTGGAAGTCGTCGACGTGGAAGGTACTGTATCTAACAGCTTGCAAAAGCGTAACTATTTATTCCTTCCAAGGTACTTTGATTTTCATTTACCCCATATAATTCTTCTGCTTACATACAGGTCACGAAGTCGCAGTCGGGATCGCAGACGATCTCGTTCAAGATCACGTTCCAGGTCACGTAGTCGCGACAGGGACCGAAGACGCTCCTACAGTCGTAGTCGCAGCCGCTCTCGTTCTGACAGTAAGAGCTCACGTGGAAAATCGCGTTCACGCAGCAAGTCTCAGGAAAGACAGAAGGATAGTCGCTCCAAGTCAAGGTATTATATAATTTCTTATAAACATTATGCGACTAAAGTGTGCCTGTCATTCTTATTCGAGTAACATCCTTACGATAATTATTTTATTTTGCTTACAGAGACTGAAGCAATTGTAAGGTTATGAGAGTACAAGCGTGAACAGATGGGCGTGCCCCAAGTTGCAAATGCAGAATATCGTTCTCACGTGAAAAAGAAAAGGTATTCTATTACTCTCTATACCTAAACCACACTTTAGCACGTTCACATCCTTCTATCATTTACATATTAACTATGGTGACGCACTTCTGTGGGTTGGGAAACCAACCCAAAACTAATTTTAATGTAATATATCTAGAGTACAAGGATTGTCGACGACTTAAACAAAAAAAATATAAATTAAAAATAGGGCGTAGTAAAAAAAACTAAATTCAAAATTTGGCGAAATTGACGACGTTTGTTCAGCCCCACTGTCGCGCGTTCCTTCATTGTCTTATTCCTTTGGTGGCATTCTTTAGATTAGTAATGGCGAATTATTTCTGAGTACACGTGACACGAGATTAAATAATCTTTATCAACACGAATACGTATTTTTCTTTTCCGGGGCTATTACTTTCACATTGACGCTTTTTGCGACGGCTTGTTATTACGCCACCCCCCATTTATTTAACATTATTAATGTACATATACAAACAATTGAGTGGAGGCGAATCAAAGGAAGAGAAGAAAACAATGAGCGTTTTATTGTTCTTTCCATTTTTCAAAATCTATATCAATTGAATTGCTGACCTCCTTTGTCGCGTTTGATAATTAGAAAAAGACTCTGTTCGTATCGTGCGCATTGACGTTCGAATTCCGCTCGATAGATGCATGTAAGTTTTTAATAAATAGATTTATTTTCAAAAAATACAAATACAAGAAGTCCGCTTCTTTGAAACGTTTAAAAAAAAACACCATTTCTCCATCTATAGTTGACGTGAAAATTTCTTCTAACATCTTACACTGTCTACGGTTTTCAAGCGTCTCTAGCTGTTTTTGTTTTTAATTCTTTCATTCCAAAATCATCATCACGATATGAAGACCGTTTATCCGTCTTGCAGTATCTCTTTGTTAATCTCGAGTAAGCACCGGTTTTTCTTTTTTAAATAATTGAAAGCGCAAACAATGTCGGCTATAGCAACAAATGAACCGCGGTATTACGAATGATTATTAAGCAAATAAAAAAATTGAGAATACATCTGAAAACGTTATTTTCAAAAGAGTCTAATAAGTTTAGTATTGAGATTCCAGTGAAAATAACATAAAACCACCGAGTTCATAAAATTTTAGTGTCTGTCAGGTTGTAGAATTCAGTATATATAATCGTGGGTAATCAAGGGGGCCCCTCTAAGCGCACGAACAGCTTGCCTCTTATAAAAAAGGAAAGAGAAAATTATGAAATATGATAAATTATCTCGTCCTTAACAATACTCCTTTTCTATTACGTTTGACGTTTGTTATCATCACCTTATACGATGCGCGTGGCTCTCAAAAGTGAACAAAGAGTTTGATAATGCGCAGAGTCTTCTAGGCATAAGTTCTATGTTTCTGTAACAACATTTACAGGTTTATTTATGTAAGTTTGCCATTTATAATAAAGTGTAATGAGATACAGAAGATATCCGATATATGTGCGTAAAAAGCGCGGTTTGTCAACGGTTGGTAAACTCTAACATAAGTAAAGTTACGTAGACGTAGACGTTTTCAGCAAAGGTGTGAATTATATTATGACATTCATTTATTACTTTTGTATACCATTATGAATACTACCCCCTCTTTCTCTCTCTTGCCCCCCCTGCCCCCGCCCTCGAATAACTTATAATAATCATTTTTATATATAACTTGTGACCTCCATTAATACCCTTTGCTCCAACCAACCCCCCAAATGTTTAAAACCTTTAAAAAAACCTCATTAACATTTATTAAGTTGTCACACATTTAGCTATTACTTAATATAGAACACAGTACCATGTAAAATTATTTTTTTTCTTTTTCTGGAAAGAATACAGCACACGTTTGACTAGTACTGGAATGAGCTCCACTTGTTGAATATTGTTTGTCAGAATTTTTGACTACGCAGATGCCATCGAGTAATGACAATTTAACTATTCTAGCTTGTTATGTGACAATGAAATCCTTATTTTGCATTAACACACTGCGAATGGATCTGAAAATTGAATGAAAGGTATAACAGTATGAAAGCAGTAGAAAAAAATGGTCAAATTCAATTTAAACGTCCATTCGTCATACACACATAATTTGTAAGTTTCTTAATGAGATCATTCGAGTGAGTTTAATGTTATTCAATTATTAATGAGTTTAATCTTTATATAAAAAAAGATAAAATCCTTGGATAATCTCACTAGGACATTTTTACATATTTTGCTAAACACTTATCATACACATTGCATACACACACGATCAGTGAACGTATAGATAAATCAAAATCCCTTAAAAAACTACACGGATAAGAGAAAGTGACTGCACGTAACTAAGTTGTAATTTTATGGTGCCACAGGCGGTGGAAAGGAGTGGCGTGGCGAGTGTAGCCGATGATGGGGTAGCTGAGAGTAAGCAGTAAGCCGAGTAGCAGGGCTGTATGCAGTTTGCAGTAGCGAGCGGTTGGTGGTCTGGTGAAAGCAGGTTCGCGGCGGGCGGTTCGGGCGAGAAAGTTTGGGCGAAAACGGAAAAGCCGGTCTCTATTACTTTCCTCTATTTTTAATCCTCTTTTCTATCTATGTCTGTCTCTATAGTTTTTTTTTCTTACTTTTCCTCTGTTTCATTCTTTAACGCTCTATAATTTTCTAATTTGTTTCTACTATCTTTTGTCCTCTTTCTCTCCTTTTTCTCTGTCTTTCATACACACACGCACACTCTCACTCTATGGGGGATCAGAGTGCACGAGTTGCAGAGTACACGCGATGACGATTGCCGCCCAGAGACCCGCCAGAATTTCCCAGCCACAGCTTCGCCGAGCCTTGCCGAGAGGGTGATGATTTGGTCGTTTGGCAGTCGGTGTTGGCATGGTGGGCTGGATAGCAGCCGATCTCTTCCACTGTCGGATAAGCACGGGGGCGCATAAAATGACGATATAGGACTTCTGACGAATCACCAGACCTCGCGCATGAACGCACCCCCACTGCCACCCACCCACGTACCGGTTGGCCCTCAGTTTCGTCGTCCTCGCCGCGGCTCACGCCGAGATGCATTATGCTTCCTGGGAGTTGATGCGAATCTCTGCGAACAGCCATTTTGTCGACTCGCGCTTGGTAGGGTTTATACTTTTGGGGTTTTGTTCTTAGCTTTCATTTTTTTTTTTTTTAATATTCTACGTCGGATGCATACTCCGTATTCGGACAGGTCGTCTACCTGATGAAGTCGGGTTACTCTCGAGGATTTAGCTATGGGACGTTGTGTAATTTGTTCATTCTCGTGAATTCGTATTTTGATCAAGTGTTTCTTGTGATCTCCATCTGACGTGGATTCGACGCATAATTTGTTTATTTAGCCTGTATTATTTATGCCGGTTATTTTTTTAATCGATACTTTGTCGTGACGCGTAAACGTTGTCTCGCGATCTTGTTTTTGTTTTGTACAATGGGATTGCTACTTCAGTTGTGTCGCTCTAACGAATTTCGTTTTCCGCCGATATGTCAATGGGGAATTTGTTTTACGGGTGGGATAAAAACGGGCTCTTCTTTTTTCCTGTGTTTCTATTTCAGGTGCTTTTTTATAAGCAATGCTCTAACGTAAGTATACACGAGGTAAGAATTGAAAAAAAATCTGAATTATTACAGTAGAGACGACTGATAATCACAATGAAAAGATTATCCAAGGATCCTGGGAACAATGATTATGAGTTTTATGGATATTGTAGAGATGTCGATAATATATGGTAACGATTTATTCAATAAAACCATAAAAACTAAAACGAGATTTGTTATTGCTTCTCTATTTCGATCGTTCACATTGAGCTTCCATTTTCAATTTCAGCCTATATGTATTTCTTTATTGCTAGTGGCACTTTGAATTTTACGTGCAATCGTTTCGTTTCCTTTGTTTCTTTCTTGATTACACAACTGAATATACAACAAATTATGTTTTGTGCGTATGTACTTTTATACTTAGTTGCAAATATACGAGATCCCTTTTATGCATATGTTTCAACATTAACTATTAGTTACTTCTCGCTATTAGTTACTGTTTGATTATGACTCACATATTACCTTATCTCCTTTTGTACATTATGGATGAGCTAGACTTTAGATTTTTCTAAGATATAAGGTTTGAGCACTAATCCAACTATGTATAAAATGACGACTAACAGTTGTCCCCCATAGTAAACACTGTTATAATAAGCTAGAGTCTCTTCGAGTTTTAGCAGCTGGAAAGATATACCCAGGTATGCCATGCACGTTGTTTTCAAAAACCAGAGTAGAAGTCCCAAGCCTTTCTTGGCCTGAAAAATAGAGCATACAAACAATAATGAACTGAGTCTTTAAACTTAAACTTTTTATATATAGATAAAATATACGTACAAGATTTCCTTCCGTGGTTTGGTTGTAAAACTTGACATAAATGTCCTCCATGGGTAGGAAGAACGTAATTGAGCAAATACACAGGTAATATCCGGCATGGTAACCATGCCAAACTGCTGACAGTGTTAAAGTGAACAAGGTTCTGAGTGGTTTATAAGGGAATCGCTTGTAAACGCACGTGGCCATCCAGTACTGAACACATGTGTTCCACATCTTCATAGCTGTCCTCACGAGCACACAGGACTCTACTCCCCAGAAGTTGATATTGTGCACCGTCTCAAAGTCTAGTGCCTCTTTCATGGCCTTGTCAGGATCCTTGCTTCTGCAATGAGGGAAAGTACCAAATCCTATAATGGTTAGGACGTTCCTGTGGACCGAGGTGAGTGCTTACAGTGACTCTATTGCTTTGTAATTTTTTGGTCCCAATCCAGATATAGTTTCACAGCTAGTGGGATAGGCTCCAAGTCCTGACATTGTGCAGACGCATTCAGAAAGTGCCATTCCAGTATACATTCTTGTACGGAATGTCACAAATGTTGGATAAATGTAACAGAATCGATAAAGGAAGGATCGTGTTCCAAAGTCATCTGTTAGTGCATACTGTAATCCAATCGAGTATATTATGAAAATGTGTTTTATCATGTTTGTGAATGGTGTACTTGTGTAGTAGACATTTATACCTTCGCTGGAAATGTATAATTGAACAGTAGATGAATAAGTGCAAAGGGCACTATTTGTTTGAACTTTGTACATGTAACGCCCAAGTGATCAGCCTGATCAGCAAATGGTCTGTGTAAGGAATCCCAGTAAGTTCTATAACGATAATAGGGACCTATACAAAGAAAGAGTCTGTGAGTGATAAGCAGGGTCAAGATACATTGATCTCAAGCTTGAAATGATAAAAATCATTGGCTAGTCTTTTAGTGATGAATGTGAGACATCTGCTTATTTTTGTTAAATAGAAATTGACTGGCTCATGTCAATTATTGTCTGGTTTACCTGTGAGAATTCCAATGTACGTAGAGCCATAATGAATAACATCCATGAAACCAATTTTCCTGAAAGCTTCTGAATTCGTGCCTTGTGCATCATCTTTTGGAGCCTGTGCTGCTGAATTTACCTCGAATGCCATTCCGGATAACTTCAATGTGAGCATCATCTGTATTAAATTTGCATGAGCTGATGGCAACGGAAGACCATACCAGTCAGCTAACCGGAAAAATCCCAGAAGGTAGAAAAATGTAAAGCAGAAGCTTAGAATATGACATACTCTACAAAGAGAAAACAATTATTACGAAGAATATTTATATAGTTTATTAATGAAATACTAAACTGGTTCTTAGTTGACTATATATATATTATCATACATATATGCATATACATACTTCCAAGAGAACTGAGTAATTATTATAGCATTGACAACAATGCAAATGATTGGATGAATTGCATGATAACCAGATGCAATGCTAATCACGGTTAATCCTAAAATCGTGCTGACCCATTGTCTCTGTTGTATATTCTTTATCTGACGATACCAGTGACCGAATACTATACACAGTAATAGTAGAGAAACGTAGATAATGTCATCCCAAGGCATCGTGCCGACGACTTGGGCTTTATCAGTATCAAGGATTGACTGACAGCCGCCAGCTAGTTAGAGTTGCATAGTCGATCAGTTAGCACAGGGAATGCAATGTTGGACGCTGAATAAATTAGCGTTAGTTGAAACCAGTACCGCTGGATGGCATTGTGCTAGTAGCGTTAAAATTGGCTTTTCTATATTTATAGAGAAGCAGGACAAAGTAATCTAAAATGAAAATGACGTTGAATAGGATCAGTGGAAAAAATAGAATGTAAATAATAGTCTTTAGATAGTTAGTGTATAATAACTGTATTTATATAAATAAACACATGTTCATTAAACGTACATAATAAACGTTTTTTTTTTAGGTGAGTTTAGTGGAAATCTATTGATAATAAAGTAGTGGAGTCGAGTTGTTACGAGTCCCAGTAGCAACAGCAGTTGCATAAATTATTTATTATGGGAGAATATCCGGAAAATGGTTGTCCTAGGATCGTTTTCCCAAAGCTTTCTGCGTTTGCTCTGTCTTCTTCTGCAGCGCTAGCTCCTTCTGTTTCTTCTCGTCTTCCCGTCGTTTCGCTGCCTCCTCTCTTTGTTGTTTTATTATCGCTAGTCGAGCTAGGTCCGCGCGAGCCTCATCCGTTTTACCTGCAGCATGCAGTTTCTGATAGTTGGCGTATGCTCGTTGTTTTTCTAGTTGTTCCCTGAGAGAGATTGTTACTATTGAATATTGTCATGTGATTATTTGTGAAAGAAATATTTTAACGGTACAAACCTTTCTCTTCGAGATAGTTCAGGCTTAGTTGATTTGGCTAGTGTTTCATTCAATTGAGACAATTTTTTCACTTTCTTTTGTACCCTATTTGGATTTTCCACTTCAATTAAATTTTCTACTCCTTTTGCCTTTCCCTGAAATAAAGACAATTGTTGTATATTATTCCTGCATATTGTTTCTATTATTATAGTTTACCTCTGTTTCTGAATCTGACTCTGATTCGCTCTCACTGTCCGATCCTGATTCATCTGCTTTCTTCGCTTTGTCACCACCTGCTGCTTTAGGATCATCCTCCTCATCGCTCGAGGTGTCATTACCCTTATTTTTCTAAAACATAGAACAATATTTTATACATCTTATTTCCTCACAGGATGTTTAATCTTGCGGTTAATAGCTTGGAGCACATACTAAGGGCACAAAACTGTCGAAATTGAAAAAAAATCTATCAAATATCAGTTCAAGTACATTCAAGGTCAATAGTATGGAAATTTTTGTCAAAAAAAAAAATAGTTCAAAGCATAGGGTAACCAAGTCTGTCAAAAAAAATATAAACAAGCCAAAGGTTTTTAAAACTTTTGACACTTGGTGAGAGTGCTCCAAGAATTTTCTTATGCACACGATCATGTTCGCCCCTCAAAGGACGGTCCGACCTTGTTCTTTACGAAAATATCCAGGTCGTCGTGCGGAGGGTTAACCTAAAGATACTGACTCTCCACTGGCGTCGTTGCTCATCCTGGCGACGTTGCTCCTCAAGTTCCTCTGGATTCGTGAAGTGCCTATTGCGTCCCTTATGATTGACGAATTTTCCTGCAAAGAATAGATATTCAAGTAGAAGAAAGATCCGCCAGAAAAAAAATCTAAAGCTAGTATTGCGCGTTGGCAATAGACGAGCCAGATTTTCTCGTGGAAAACGTGGTGGGGCAGTTCCTTAGCAAGAGACACAAGCCAGATAAATGAACATATGCATTTTTTATACTCACCGCGGGGCATTTTTACTATGTATTGGTAACTTTGGCGACGCTCAAGACGGATCGGTAGAATTTATGAACAATTCCGTTATTTTCCTACAATGAAATCACAAATTGCGGTAACGTCAACTGCACGGCGCTGGTTCTACATCAAGTGTAGAACCTGTGTGAAGTTGGCCGGACAACTTTTATGTTTTAAACTTTTGCTTATTCCAATCGTTTGACAGTCGTTTGGTAGTGTTTGATAGTCTTATTCAAACGTTTGATAGTCAATAGTTTTTTAGATTTCAATGTCTCGATCAAATGCATACACTAAACAGAGAAACAACGATATACTCTCCGCTCTCGGTTTATTTTCGAACTCACCTATAGTACTCAGGAGCACGTAAACACTCGTGCACGAACGGACGTGTAGCTTTTCCGTGGCTCAATCGATGTAGAATCGTTTGATAGTTACGAATTAACTGGAATTAACTACTTAATAAAAATGATAGTTTGATGTTGATAGTCAATCGTTTTTTTTTACAGAAAAACCAAATCGTTGTGCGATGTGAAGTTGGCTGAAATGGTGGACCATGCTGGCGCGGAAAATGCGACCTCACAATCTATTGAATATGAAGGACGAAGTATACATTTAAATAAAAGACATCGACATATAGCATGGACTACGCGATCTCTACTTCAAACTCCTTGAAAAAATGTCCGCTCGAATAGACAAAGAGAGACTGAGGTGGCGGCCAGTAGCTCTCTTCCTCTAATATTCCTATTGGCTACTTTTTTATCGCTCAGAGGATGTCAGGAACGTACTGTTAGATGCTGTTCCCTTTGCTTATGAATTGCGTAGTGTAATATAATGGTACGTTACGTCAAAAAATGTTCTTATTGTAAATATTCTTCGGTATGGTCTATACATGTTTTATCTGCAAGAAAAGATCAGACAAATCGCTAGGTTTGTCATTCCATAGGTGAGTATTAATTTTGTAACAAAAATATATTGCGATATACCAGAAATACGCTATGCATATAAATTCTTCCATATTTGTTACCTTTTTGCACGATTCACTTTCCGAAAATTATATAAAAAGCTTAGTTTTCAAATTTCTAAAATATATGAAAATAACAATAAATAGAACGTGCTAATAGATCAAACAGCCCTTGCATGAAATCTAAAAAACAATACGAATATTTAGAATTTAATTATAACATTATGATGTAAAAACTTATTATGTCCGGGGTCATCAAATATCTCACTACGCTACTGATTAGAAAGAGACAAGGCTTGACCGCTACCAATCTCTATCTCTGTCTTTCAGCCTACCATATTTTTCTATGCCTGTGCGTAGTCCATGCTATATGTCGATGATAAAAGACTTCGTATTTTTCAAATTATTTCAATCTGGAAATCATCCTATAACTTGCACCGAAATAGGCTGGAATTACTACTACTTAGATATCGTCGAGGAAGCCAGGAATATCATTTACAAGTTGACATAGCATGCTGTGTTAGATGACATGTAACAATTTCTTTTTATTGCTGCTAACAAAGCCACATCTGTCACTAAATTATTTAGCTTAGAAGATTATTATCTCTTGGATACTTTCTTGCAAGGAGAAATTTTTATCTAGTTCCTGAAATCCTTTGATCATTAGTACAGTCAATGAACAAACTTGTGCTGTTCGATTACACCCATCACTGCAATGAAAAATGGTAACACTGTTTGCAAATGCTCTTTTAATGAATCAATCATTCTCCAAAATGGAACAAACGTGCTGTAACGAACCACAGCCTTCAAAATTACTTATAAAAGCACTCATCGAAGTTCTCGGTTGTATTGGAACGATATCTCTTATAAAATTCTTACTCCTTTCCTTGCTGTTCCAATGTAGTAGATAGAATGAAGAGGATCAGATTATTTCAACGTTTATGATATGATTAAGTTTCCAACACTTTCTTGCATCACATGGTTGTTTATAATTCCAAAGAAGTGGCTTTCTATATTTTCATAGTTCTCATTTTTTTAGGTGTAAACTGCTGCCTTATAGGCAATGACGTTAATCTTTCATACAAATTTTTTAAAATATATTCTTGGATCATTTGTTTCTGTTTCATGTGAACTTTTTCACTTACTTTAGGACGAGGATTTATCATGTACATGTATATAGCGTTAGACTTACTGTGCAAAATATACAACATTTTTTCTCGACGCTTGGACAAATGCAGGTTATTGAAAACATACTTCTTAATAGAAATAACAAATACAGAAATCAACGTGTGCACATCTCGTTAAGATGAAAATAAGTCAACACAGGTTAGGTTAGTTTCCTCCAAAATTTAGCGTTAATTGATAAAACTGTATTGTTGCAACTGGTTGGGAGATATAAATGTTAGGGATATGTGTCTCACAGCTAAAAGGAAAAAATAATTGAGTTATCTGAGTTGCAGTATTAAAAGTTTGCAATATTGCCTAATTCAATGGATACAACACCGATCGAGGAACCGATTGTGGCGTGATATCGATTAAGATATTCGAAGCACATATGGATTTTTTCATTTTTCTAGCAAATAGTGGACTATCAAATGTTTTTATTAGTTAATTCATAACTATAAAACTATTCTAGATCGATTCATTCCAGAAAAAGGCTATGTAAATCCGGTTGGAAACAAAAAAGTGCCGGTTAACTTCACACCAGATATTGATTTGGGTTTACTAAAAAAAACTATTAACTATGAAACGTTTTTATTAGTTAATTCATCATAACTATCAAAGGATTCTGCATCGATTGAGCCCCGGAAAAGCCATAGGTCCGGTTCAATCCGGTTGTGCACGCTTTTTTACGTCTTCCTGAGCACTATGGGTGTGTTCGAAAATGAACCGAGAACGGGAAATGCATCGTTGTTTCTCTATTTATTGTCCTTCCTTCCTTTCCTTATGGCTGATTCCTCCAATGAGGAGATGTACCAGCTTTGTTTATGTATGCCTTTGATCGAGACCAGGGTTGAATAGGTAGAATACTCGATGTAAATTTCATGGTTTTCGTCATGTAGTTTCTACATGAATGTTATGAATGAATGTTAATGAATCTAAAATTATATAGTTTCTACATGTCGAAAACCATGTAATTTACATTGAGTATTCTACCTACTCAACCCTGTACAAGACCATCAACACAACTTTCAAACTATTGGAAGTAGAAAAAGTTGGCAATGTTGACTAATTCAATGGATACATGCCGATCGAGGAATCGATTGTATCGTATCGATTGAGATTCTCGATTGGCATATGTTTTATTTTCATTTTTCTAGCAAACGGTGGACTTTTAAACTTTCTTATTAGTTAATTCGCAACTATCAAACGATTCTGCATCGATTGAGCTTCTGAAAAGCTAAATCGGGTTAGAAACAAAAAAGTGCCAGCCAACATGACACCAGATTTTGATTTTGATTTGCTGAAAAAACTATTGACTATAAAAAGTTTTCACAAGATTATCAAATACTATAATCAAATGACTATCAAAGAATTGGAAAAAGAAAAAACTTAAAAAGTAAAAGTTAGTCGGTCAACTTCATACAGGTCAGGTTTTCATGAATGATGTGCTTATTTCTTTGTAAATTTGGCAACAGTGTCAAGAGGCCATGACAGTTTCGAATGAAGGATGTTCATTGGATTGCCAGACTGTCGGCAGCAGTTCGTGCGAGTTTTAGGACGGTTCGTGATCGTTACGCTTGCTTACGTTTTTCAAGAAATCCTGAACAATGAGTGACCCAAAGGGGTAAGTAAGATAATAAGTTAAGCCGTTTATGGAAATATTGTACCTATTTGGGGTTTTAACATTTTTTCTCGGCCTTATGGCTTCACCGGTCGATCCAAAATGTTCAAAGACCGCAAGGTTTTGTGAGCGCGACTGCTGCTACTCCTGCTTCTCAATTTCACGTTGTCATCATGTCGACGCCGCGCGATGTTTTATACAATTTTTTTAGTCTATTATATTAATTTGATCGCGTCTTGAGGAACTATATTTTGTAAATCTGTTTAATAATAAAGCTTCATTTTTTTTTGCGTATTTCGACTTATTTGTATTTTTCTTTCGAGCGATCATGGCCAAGCTAGCATGACATGACAAAGAATCTTTTCATGAAATCACAGTTTTATGATGAAATCTTCTATTGATTATCTTTCCGGAATATTCATAGTAGAATTATTTATTACTAAAACACTACAAATGGCAAAATAATTATGATTCTCTTAGATGAATGAAAATAGAATCCTTTACTTTGTCATATTGTCAGCAATATTAAATAATATATTTTTTTTGTAATTCACTGATGCTAGTTTATGTATAAGTATTAAAAACTATTATAATTATGTAAATATTTCAAAAGATTTTTTCAAATTGTTTTTATTTTATTGTAAATTCATTATTAAACTTTTGTTCTTAATATTTTTTCCATGCTGTGAATTATTTTTTCTGCCAATGTGGATTCTTTCAATAATGAATTATAGTTTTATAGAGAATGAAAAATAAAAATTCTGCTCCAATTATAAATGTTTTAACAAATCATTTTAATGCCAATTTTTCACAGAGGAGAAGATTTGGCTACAGCAATTCTTCGCAAGAAGGACAGGCCAAACAGGCTCTTGGTGGAGGAGGCTACAAATGATGACAACTCAGTGGTTGCTCTTTCGCAAGCAAAAATGGATGAATTACAATTATTCCGTGGAGATACGGTTCTATTGAAAGGAAAACGACGCAAGGAGACTGTCTGTATTGTTCTCTCTGATGATCAATGTCCAGATGAAAAAATTCGTATGAATCGTGTTGTAAGAAATAACTTACGTGTTCGTCTTAGCGATGTAGTTTCTGTTCAAGCTTGTCCCGACGTTAAATACGGAAAGCGCATTCACGTATTGCCGTTGGATGACACAGTCGAGGGTCTTACTGGGTAAGGAATTTTTCATGTTTATAATTATAATCCTGTCTTCCTCTTTTTTTGCAGTTATTAAAACTCGATTTTCTTTATTACTAGAAATTTGTTTGAAGTATTTTTAAAGCCATACTTCTTAGAAGCATATCGTCCCATTCACAAAGATGATAACTTCATTGTGCGAGGTGGAATGCGAGCAGTGGAATTCAAAGTAGTAGAAACTGATCCAGGTCCATATTGTATTGTGGCTCCTGACACTGTGATTCACTGCGAAGGTGATCCAATCAAGAGAGAGGTATAGTAACAAATAAATTTCTTGATTACATTAAACAAAAATATTTTTGTTTGGTAAAGCTAATCATTTATTATCCTGATGTTTTTAGGAGGAACAAGAAGCTTTAAATGCAGTCGGTTACGATGACATAGGTGGTGTGCGCAAACAATTGGCTCAAATTAAAGAAATGGTAGAATTACCATTACGGCATCCATCGCTCTTTAAAGCTATTGGAGTAAAGCCACCACGTGGAATTCTTTTGTACGGGCCGCCAGGAACCGGAAAGACACTAATTGCTCGCGCAGTCGCAAACGAGACAGGAGCTTTCTTCTTCCTTATAAATGGACCTGAGATAATGAGTAAACTTGCCGGAGAATCAGAGAGCAATTTGCGAAAGGCTTTCGAAGAGGCTGAGAAGAATTCACCGGCTATTATTTTCATCGATGAATTAGACGCTATTGCGCCAAAGCGAGAGAAGGTAAATAAATAATTAATATTAATTTTCTTTAATCTATTTAATTCGGCCCTCACACAATTTTAATATTTTATATACTTCTATTATAGACACATGGAGAGGTCGAAAGACGTATTGTGTCACAACTTCTCACTTTAATGGATGGAATGAAGCAGAGTGCTCATGTTATTGTAATGGCAGCCACTAATAGACCAAATAGTATCGATGGAGCACTACGTCGTTTTGGTCGTTTTGATAGAGAAATCGACATTGGCATTCCGGATGCAACTGGACGTTTGGAGATTCTTCGTATTCATACAAAAAATATGAAGCTTGCCGATGACGTTGAGTTAGAAGAAGTTAGTACTATTAAGAATAAAGAAATTTTAATCAACTGTTATTCATTGGACGAAAACTTTATATACAATTATTTTAAAAAGATTGCTGCTGAAACTCATGGCCATGTTGGTGCGGATTTAGCTTCACTCTGCTCAGAGGCTGCTCTCCAGCAGATTCGAGAGAAAATGGATCTTATTGACTTGGAAGATGATCAGATAGATGCTGAAGTTTTGTCTTCTCTTGCTGTAACAATGGAGAACTTCAAAGTAATAAAGAAACTAATAAACTATAAATTCATGAATAATCAGACTCCATTTTATAACATGATTATCTTATGTTTATAGTACGCCATGAGTAAGAGCAGTCCTAGTGCTCTGCGTGAAACTATCGTGGAAGTACCGACCGTTACTTGGGACGACATCGGAGGTCTCCAAAACGTCAAAATGGAGCTCCAAGAATTGGTCCAGGTTTGTCGCAACTCAGTCCCATAGAAAGTAGCATACCATGATACAATATCTAAAAAATAATGAACTATTCTTCCTGATCTAGTATCCTGTCGAGCATCCAGATAAGTTCTTGAAGTTTGGTATGCAACCATCACGGGGTGTACTTTTCTACGGTCCACCTGGTTGCGGTAAGACCCTCTTAGCCAAGGCCATAGCCAACGAGTGTCAAGCCAACTTTATATCCGTTAAGGGTCCAGAACTTTTGACTATGTGGTTTGGCGAATCTGAAGCTAACGTGAGGGATGTGTTCGACAAGGTACAATTGATAATTCATCACCTTCAAGAGCAACTCTGCAATTGCATTGTGTTTATTTCAATACGATTCATTTATTCAGGCTAGATCAGCAGCACCCTGCGTGCTCTTCTTTGATGAGCTCGACTCTATCGCTAAATCCCGTGGTGGTACCGTTGGTGATGCTGGTGGAGCTGCTGATCGTGTTATCAATCAGATTCTAACCGAGATGGACGGAATGGGTGCCAAGAAGAATGTGTTCATTATCGGTGCTACAAATCGACCCGATATCATAGACCCTGCTATTCTCCGACCCGGTCGATTGGACCAGTTAATTTACATCCCATTACCAGACGAGAAATCTCGCGAAGCTATCTTCAGGGCTAATTTACGCAAGTCTCCAGTAGCTAAGGTAATTAAAAATCTTCATTACTACTGTATTATGATTACTTGATAAAGGAGTTCCCATATCATTCATTATTTACTCTGTCATTCAGGATGTGGATTTGACTTATATAGCCAAAGTGACGCATGGCTTCTCGGGTGCTGACTTGACAGAAATTTGTCAACGCGCCTGTAAATTAGCCATCAGGCAGTGCATCGAAACTGAAATTCGCAGGGAAAAGGAGCGTGCGGCTAACCCAAGTGTATCTATGGATGTGAGTATTATTGTTATTTTGAATCTAACTAAAATATAATTTTCGTTATATCATTTATTTATTTCATATGCATGCAGATGGACGAGGACGATCCGGTGCCTGAGATTACGCGGGCGCATTTCGAGGAGGCGATGAGGTTCGCTCGTCGTTCTGTGTCCGACAATGATATTCGCAAATATGAAATGTTTGCTCAAACTCTTCAACAATCTCGAGGGTTTGGTACCAATTTCAGGTGAGTTTATGATTCAATTACATTAGATCATATCACATCTTTATTAGGCAACAATTAGGAAAACAATGTAACTTATTTTTATATAATCTTTTTAATACAGATTCCCACAGAGCGGTACGGGCGGAACACAAGACACGACGCAAGGTGATCAGCCCTTCCAAGATGACGGCGACGATGATCTCTATAGCTAAGTCTTCGTTTCTCTGTATCTCATTTCAGTGAGCATACGACAAAAGGGCCTGTCTGTTACCGTACATATTTTAAATGCAACCATGATTTTTTATGGTCCACCATTAATATCCAAATAAACAAATTGCATAACGAACTTTTTATATTGCGCAGAGGAAACTAAGGTCGATCCAGACTATATCATTAACGCGATACAAAGGATGAAAGCCATGTTTCTTCAAATCTTGCGCCAAACCATCATTTACCTAATTGCATTGCATCTTTCATCATTAACAATGATAAATGTCTGTCGTTGCTATGTACCTTTTTTTTTTTAAATAGACAATTTAGAACTACCGTCAAAACGTCATCTCATAAATTTCATAAACGCGCGTTATAGGAATTTAATTTCCTCCGGAAACGCTCTAATTGAGTCTTGTGACATGTTTTATGATGAATACTGATAAAGACGATAGACCCTTTTGATAAATTGCCACTGTTATATTATATACCCCATGAGACATTGGAGCTCGTGGAAAATTTACGGGAGTGTAGCCCCGCTAGGATCATTCGTAACGTACAGTGGCTAAGCTATATACGAGGATTAGAATTTGAGAATTCAAATTAAAAAAATTTAATATTCAAATTTCTCATTGTGGTATGACAATCCGGGTTCTTAATATTGACCGAGCCGATGCACATCTTTCAAGGACAACCACAGCAGAGACACAAATTAATGGAAAAAATAGAATCGAATAATTCCTCGAATAGAGTTCAGCCAGGATATAATAATTCCGTTAAATTCGTTTGCGAAAATGTGAAATTTTTTTCCAATGAAATATGAACAATAAAATAATGAAAAATCGTGCATGTTCCGGTGAGATGATTAAATCATACCTCTATCAGCTATTGTTATTGGATTTATCGGTGGGTATTTTCTTACTGATAGTTTTTAGGTTATGTAAACTTAAAACCTCAAACGTTTCTATCAGGTATTGGCTTTATTATTTAAAACAACAATACCACGCTATTAACACTGAGTGATTGAATTCCTGTTGATTAATACGGGCTGTAATTAGTAGGAACGGGATTTGTCGGATGTATGCTATCGGAATAGATATAAAAATGATTGAAAAAAAATAAAGGATTAAAACAAGAAGAACCAATCGAAGATCGAGAACAGTAGTTCGTTTATAGTCGAAGAAAAAGTTGACAAAAATTTTGAATCAATGGAATCTAATTCATTTACGATTCAGTCAGGTAATCACAGCGTGAGATTTGTCAGGGATTGAAAAATTGGAGTATTGAAATTCATATCGTATTTATTAGTGTAATCACGTGTTATAGATAATATGAAATTATATAGAGTAACATCAATACAGTAAGCCTTCGTATGTACACTGGTTAATTAGCATTTTATTCATTTTTATAAAAGTAAAACTATTTACCAAACGAGACAAGTGTTAGTATAAAATTGTCGAAGGACATCGTAGACCTATGACACTGGCCTAGCATTTTTATTAACTAAAGTGCCGTATGTTCCGGTCCAATCGGAAAATTACGGTAACTCAAATTATATGTTCATTTGGTTACATAGGGATTACAGTTACGATAAAACACAGTGCTCTAATTAATATACAAGTTTGCTTTATATCAATCAGCTTTTTTTCCCACAAAACGACGTTAAGGCCCACGCGCCTCAGCCCGAGTAGATCTACTAATTGGCACCGATTTTGAATATCCTTTTCGAAGTAAATCTAAAGTAAGAATTAATTCAAGAGTAAAAATGCAGTTCCAAAGATTTTGGTACACAGTAAAACGTATCTCTTAGCTGGCCGCTGTGACATGCCTTCTATCCCACGTGAATACATTGTGTCTAGCATTGTAAATAGTACATCTCATGTATAATTTCATCCATACCCAGCGTCTTCCAGGCAGTCCTTGAAACCAACAAATTCGTTGCCGTTCAAGCAACTAAAAAAAAAAAAGAATAACGAAGCTACCGCAATATCGTCCACTGTGCATATTTTTTCCTCTTTTGCCTTCATAAAACCCATTGTCTATTTTTTTTTCGTCACTTGATCAGTTTATAACATATTTTGTATTTTTTTTTGTGATGTCCTCCCTCTTTTTTTTTGTCGTCGCAACTTTCTCAGTTTTTCTTGATATGTCAGAATCTTCGAAATATTCTCTTCAATCGGTTCTCTGTGTCACGGGAGGGAACTCAGTGTCATCGTCCAGACGAAATCCACCCTTTGGTGGACTCTCGGTGGCAGCTACCATCTCGTGATACTTTTCGGATTCTACAATTGATCGTTCCGTATTAGGTACTGGTACCGGGATCCCTTTCTCCTCTGCTGATAAAAAAAATAATGGATCGAACGAACGTTCGATAAATGATTGTACGTGTTAACGGTGATGCAGTGATGATATAGTAGTTACGCACGTGTATTACATATATGGAGAGTACATAGGTTAAGGCGGGAAATTCAAAATAAAGGTACGATATATATGTATATATGGATAGATGGAGCGGGTTAATGGGATTTTATCCGTCAATGAGGTAATGATCGCACATGATTGGTTAGGAGGGGGAAGAATCTCTCAACAGAATGCTATCAAATAATAAGAGGTTTCTGATGTAGGAATGGTAAATAAATATAAATTACCTCGTGAGACCCAATGGTTAACGGCTAAAATGAAAAAAAAAACTCCTCTTCTCTCAACTACACAAGTACACGCTAAGGATTAACTAATAGTAATACTAATACTAGATTAGTAATAATAATATCAGCAAAGCCTCGTAGATACGTCATGTGGAAACGCATCAACGCGACTATAATAATTGCCACTGACTAATGACGTGATAATTCGTTATGCGACAGAAATAAAGGTGCGTTTGCGCTATTCTATTTGTTTTGCTTTTTTTTTGTTACATCTGTTGTGTACATGTCATTTGGATAGGTGACAGGTTGAAACGTATGAGCGGTGCCTGGCGCATGCAATATCTACAATTTTACATGAACAGTATGATCGTCGCTGTCCTAACCTGGTTACGTTGTAACAATGGTATTAATTAGGATTGCGGAGATAGTTTATATATATTCATATACTGCATCAGCTATGTTCAGAAAAAAAAAAGAAAAAAATGGTACTCGCTTGCCTAAGAATCAAGGTCCTTCGTCCCATAAGGCATGCAGAGCGATCAAGATTTCGAATCCTCACTTGTCGAGGCCTTTCTCTTTTTTTTTTCCTACAGAACCGTGACGCACGTCGATGAGCCTCACGTGGCGCAACTTCCCTTCTTCTATGGAATAGCAATAAATGCCACGTTCCGATTCCTAGTTTCTATACTCCAGCAGTTTAATCGCCAATAATTATTTTACCAATCGTGATAAAGTTTATGGAGTGCTCGAGTATATCTGTCGGTTTGGGAACAGTGTTGCGTGAGGCTAACCACAACGTTTTCATAAAAGTACATGGTACCTCATTTCATGCCTCTCCATGCCTGTTGTTATGGTGGCTGCACGTTTTATGATCGGCATAAGTTTTTCCTATACATGGGTGCATGAGAATGTGCCAGAGAGAGAGAGAGAGAGAGAGAGAGAGAGAAAGATGGGAATAGAGAGAGAGAGATTAGAATAAGGTGAAAGATGCGCTCCACAAATGACACGTGTGCCTCGGTTATAACAATGAGATGATTAGATGTCAATGAGCATGAAAATAGAAATGAAAATTGAAACTGAGAGAGCGAGAACAAGAAAAGGGGGAGAATAGAGGACATACCAGTACCTGACATGGAGTCTGGCGAGCGGCCGCGCAACGCACCCGCGTAGCTATTTATGCAGGCTTCCGCAGATAATAAAAAGAAAAAAAATACATCAAGTGAGGTCAACTATCAGGGCCTCATATCCCCTTTGAGATTGGCCGTCTCGTTATGGGGGTTTAGAAGCAGAAAGAAGAAGCAATAAGGTCGTGAATCCGCTCATTATAGCTTAGCCGGATTGTAGCAGAATACAATTATTTTTATATAGGAGCAAGCAACTAAGTCGATTTCAATGGGTAAAACTGGTATACTCGTATCTGTAGGTTAGGCCACTTGATCATGAATAATTTCTAAAGATATTACATTTTAAATGTCATATCATGTCATTTTATATGTCATATTTTCACTCTTTTCTAGTTAAAAAAAAAGGGTTCAAAATATCTTCGCTCTTGTACTCTACATACGCGTTTCGATGGCAAAGTCAAACCGTGCTAATTCTACAAAAATTCGATAAGCTTGTGTAACTTATCTTCTTTCTTTATTTAGTCCAATTAAATTCTACGTTTGAAGCGGCTTCGAGATACCGCTGTGTGCTCCGCATGTGGATACTCTATCGGTAGGTTCCGAAATTTACTGCCGGTACTACGACTATCGCCTTGTCCTGGTTTATCTCCATGTAGCTGAGTACTAGCAGTGAATTTAAGAACGTACTCTATAAAAGTGATCTTCATGCAAGCGTATAAAAACAATAAGCTCAATAAGGAAATACAATCACTGGGGGTATACACGACAGTACAAAAGATGCTACGGCAAAGACATTCAGTGTAAGTTCGTATGTTTGAAGCATGTGGTGTGCATGGTGCAAGGATCCATTATCTCCTGTGAATTTCCACGTGTCATATACGTGGATAGTAGGGACACTTTTGCTTTTAAAATAACAAGACTAGAAAATATTTTGAACCGTAAAACATTCATGCATCGAAAAGTTACTTCTCCATTTTCATATATTCGAATAATGTATGGCTAAACTTTGGACAGAAGAGACTGCTGTGTCTTATCTGTCTTTGCTTAAATTTTGCGAGAACTGCTCGGCCAGATTTAGCAACAACAATTCTAGTTCTAATTTAATCCATTAAAATGTGGTTCTGTTAAGATACGAATTTACTGATATTGTTTCTCCAACGTTACCTAAAATATTGCCGAGTCTCGCAAAAGTCAGGCGCTTTAGTTTGCCAAATTTTCTGTGGGCAATCTAATCATTACTAAATCAATCCTAGTCATGCAACGTAAACGTATTTTACCACTATTTTTATCTATAGAAAATACGAAAAAGTTTCTCGTGTAATACCTGAGATTTGTACTATCTGCGCTGGCACAGGTACAGATGCCGACGCTTCGCCAGAGGTAGAGCCGGTAATGGACACACTAGCGCAATCAACTTCATCTTGTTTTCCATCCAATCTGCATAACATCACGTGCGTAATGTTAATTAAACAACATACAATGAAAGAAAATGACACGACAGCAGAATTCTGTAATTGTCCATTTAACATAATTGTTTTTGATTCTTTAAAAAATGTAAACCAACCTGTGTTGCTTCAAAAGGGTGCAATCACCTCCTTCATTTGTATCTAAATTGTACACGTAGAGATATCCATCCGCGCTGGCAACCAACAATCTCAGCACCTTTTGTATTCTGTCACATGGTAAGATACAACATTTCATTTCAACACAATTACACTGCAATGAAATGAAAGTTTGGAAACTTACGTAGTGATGGCACAAACATTTTTCACTCCTTGGAACGGAAGGTGTACACTAGCAAATGCACGCCCTTGATTAAAGACGTCAAAGACTTGGGCAGGCAAATAAGTAGCTGACGCTGTGACAGCCTTCGACAGATAACCCATCCAGCTCTGTGCTTCTTCCGGTGGTTGTCGAGCTCTGGAAATATTATAACTTAGGATGTCTACAAAGGAAAGCTATGGAATAATTAGGGATAATCTGTGAGCATGAAAGTTGAGTTAACAGACACTGATGAATGAAAGACTCGTCAGACGACAATGATACATACGCCTCCTTTGGTTCTTCCAATTTGAAAATATGAACAGTCTCGGTGTTACTGGAGCAGCACAGAAACATCGAATCCATACTGAAAGCGAGGCTGCTGATGGATACACATCTTTTAACGCCACGGCGAAATTCAAAAAGTTTAGTACCGTCGTGCACCTTTAGAGAAATGAAAGATGCATTACTGTCAAATTTTGTGAATTAAATTGAATTTGAATAATTTAAGATGAACGCACATGAAATACTCTGATAACTGTGCCCTTTTCCGAAGCTGTTGCTACTTTGGTACCATTGGGATTAAAAGCAAGAGCTGCTAAAGGGCTATCGTGTGCAGGAATCATTGTTTTAGCTTGCTGAAATGAGATAATTTTGTAGAGTTATTGTAATCTTTAAAGATATATTGGAAATGATTTTTTAATTGACTTACGAGATTGATGGCATCAAATATCTGAACTTCTCCAATAGTGTTTGATCCGGGATAGGCAAGGTAGCAATTGTCGCTGTTTATTGAGAGCGTACAGAGACCAGCCAGATTTGGTGGCGTGTCGCGAATTGTGTGCAAGACTTTCATATCACGTATATTGTGAATATATAACGATTCTTCCAGACATACTACCAATCTCTACAAAATACAAATGTGACATTATACGACTTATGAATTAGCTTCATCAATATTGATATGGTCAGCAACACGAACCGCTCTGTTAAGCTTCACGGCCAAAATCGTGTTTGAATAGCTGTAGTTACATATTGCCGTTCCCTTTCGGAAATGGCAAACTTTAAGTTTACGTGGTGAAGAGAGGCTGACCAGAGCAACCAAGCTGCTGCTGAACAATCGTTCGATGATACATATATCCTTGGTATCTGAAATCATAGAAAAAAAAATATAAGATGGAATTAATACTTCCAATAATGAGTCTTATTGTTGAATTCATGTATATGCACCATTTTCATGTATCTTTTCCAAGTGGTCAACAGAATTGAGGGAAAAGAGTTTGTAACCAGTCTTCGAACCAACGGTCAAAGATCTGCAAACAAAAGATTTAGGTTAATTTTTGTTTATCAAAAACTAAACATTTTATTATAAATATTTACTAAAGAAAAGCATTTGAAAGGTGTAAACATATCTACTTGTATGCACCTAATTGTATTATAATAAAAAAAAACCTGTAATAGGTATCGAGATATGTATAGCTTTCTTAAGTTAGATTAAGTCACACTAGTGTTCCAACTTATCCAAACATTTGAAATTCATTATTAAAGGCCACTATCATTCAAAACTTATACAATCACTTAATGTAATAACTAAACACGCAATCTGTCACGTTTACGATTATTGACCGTTAATACTGACATCTAAAGGAAGAAAAAAATCTATTTACATTTTGCACCAAATAGCATCTAGAGGCGTTGCATAGTAAAATTAGAAGGTGTAACCAATACAAACGCAGCAGGTAAAGACCACTAATGACCGTTGAGGCAACCGTGCAAAGCAATGTGAAACAAAGGAGGTGGAAAAAAAGAGACAGAAAAAGATAGAAAAAATGCAAAAGTATGGAGCTGAAGTGAGAGTGAATTCCTCATTAACAGAATCTAGAATATTTTAGCGACAATCATTGCGTCATACTAAGCTGCTAGTAACTAGTAGTTCGCATTTCAAGCTGATACGCAATTAATGCGTGGAGTGACAGGGGCTCCGAGATTCGTGCAGGTGACGAAAACAGCAAGGGACTGGCTGCGCGACCAACAAGCGCGCAAGAAGTGAATGATGCTTGTGTTAAAAAATTCTATCACTGTTTGGGCGGGATGATTTTTCATTTTTTCAGGACATTTGTAATATTTTAAGATAATAGCAGATATTGGATCACATTATTATTATTGACGACCTTCCCTCTCTATGTAGAATCATCACTTACGTGCAGTCCTGATTGAAGTTAACAAAGAAAACACCACTCTGAGGTTCCGCGGTCTGATTTGCGAGGTTCATGAGTCCGGATATGCCGTATTTTAGTCCTTGTGTCAATACATCCACGTTACGTGCTAGATTTTGCATAAATCCGTGGAACCTTTTGTTAACGTAACTGTATTACTCTCTGCTTTTTACACGAGATTCCTGCCAGAGAGAATTCCTACAAGTGACTGCACTGCTATCATTCCATCATTCCATATTGAACTGAACAGCTGACATTCGCGACTGACACTAGAAACATTCAGAATTGAAACATCAGACCGCGTTCCGTTCCGTTCCGTTTCTATGGTAACGCGCAGAAGCCTTCGTTATTATTATTATTATTGTGATGTTACTGGCAACGGGGAGACCGAGTCGACATCACTTTGTTATTTTTCTCCCACCCATCAAACTATCCGTTTACCTTCACCATCCCACAGACTAATTTTACTTATGTATTTGCCTTCTCTTATGGATAGAGGCCCTTTTTTATCAAATCTACTTATCATCCATCTTTCTCGATGGAACCAAAATCTCTTTGCAGCCTCAAGCCAACTACATACTCTCATCTCTTTCAACACACAGCAAGAATGTCACGTTAAAACTTAATGACCTATGTTTCGCAACAAGAAACACATTAGCCAATAGTTGATTTTCAACATATTTTTTACGTTATTCTAATGAATCTTATAATGACCAAGCCTTACATACGTACAAGAACAATGAGTTTTATTAGTAGTTATATATTAATTATCCACTGTTACTTTTGTTAGATTATAATAATCTACTATTCCCCCGACTGTAATCTTTGTATAGACACGAATATAAACGCACGTTGAATCATTAGGTATTCTTTTAAAAGGAAAAGGTCAAGTAATGAAGCCCAATGAAATTCAAATGCAAAACACAGGTCGTTCATATATGTACGTATCTATTCGTAGGTGTAGTCGAGTAGCAGATATCTATGATGAAATTTGCAAATAGGATGTATGTACACGAGTAACATATTGAATAAGGATTAGCAAGAGTGTGCGCTGTTAGACGTCGTTGTCGCTCGTGTAGACTCGATGACACTTTGCCAATAGCCAGTCTGCCCTGGCGGCTCATGGTGTTCGGAGTAACGGACTTGGTATTGTGGTAAGATTTATTTTTCCTTGAGAATCACTTTTCCTTTTGTACACTGTACGCGTATGTTTCTTTGGCTACTGTATAATTAATAACTAGTTCACTGGTTAGCAAATGCCAGGTAAGAGGAAGGAGTTCAGGTGGTGAGTATTGAGGGAAAAAAAAGGTAGTAAAGTCGTTTAATATTATCAGTATTATATTGTAGGAAAATCTCTCGTGCAGTTTGTAGCATTCATTATTGAAGAATGCAAAAAGGAAATGATCATTTAGCGAACTTCATATGAATAGAATAGAGTATATGTATGTGGTTCATTATTGTTGAAAGGCTTTATACTCTTTTTACTCCAATAATCTAGTGGTGTATTAAATCAAAGTGAGGCCATAGACATCAACTGTTTACCATTTAAACTTTGTTAAGAAGTTTTATTTGTGTACTTTTTTTCTACTGAAATAGTTTTATTAAATATAACTGTAAATTTATGTCTAGGTGCAGTAATAGTGACTGATGATATGGAAGCATGGATTTTTGCCAGAACGAATTGCTCTGAGAGGAGCATACTTTAATAGGATTAATATTATGACAGGACATCTAATACTTTATATACCTTAAATTCAACTTGGAATAATGAATCTCAATATGGATGGATCTCGTCTTCATGAAATCATCTCTGCACCTATTAAGAATCTACTGCAGTTACAATGGATCAAAGAGTAAGCAGTGGAGTTTCAATTAAATTATACAAATCTTTGTATTCAGTTCATGGTGCATGGTACAGTACATGTTGATTTCTATTTTTTTTTCTTTTTACAATTACAGACAGATTATTACAAACGGTTGATTGTATCACTTTTATTTTTAAAGAATATTAATGCTAACCTATTAGATACGAGACTTTGATAATGTAGCTTCCTTTTTTGCACAGCTTGTTATATATTGTTTTGTCTAAATGGGATAATTTAATATTGTATGTTGTTTGGACTTAGATGTATTTTAATATCATTTTCAAAGGTATGCATGTTTTGGATACTCTAAAGTATGTGGATTGGAATGAACATGTATATTTCACCCATAGTACAAGGGTAATGTATTAAACGCAACATTCTACTATCTCCTAAATCCGCACTATCATGGACAAGGGCTGATGTGATCCAGCTATCATCAAGGAATCTTTAAATAAATTTCAAGGGAAACAAAATCGTCAGAATGAAGGTATACAGTATTTCTGTACCTTTATTACATGGGCAAGAAGTGAGCAAATTCTTATTCAGTTTTGCAGATGGAAATTGGTTCATATGACAACTGCATTACTGGTATCGTATAGGGTTATAATTTATTATACTTATATTTTGATCAGCATTTTCATATTTATGCTCGACGGCAGTGGTTTTTGTTATATTTCATTAGACTTCTTAATATTTGACATGGACAAAACTGCATTATGCATGCGCTTAAAATTCATTTTACTCATCGATTCTCCGTCTTATATAAGAAAAACTGCATACCAGTTTATATAATGTGCAAGCTACACTTTTGATATATAACTACACTCTTACATAACGTAACATAACATTAAAAGCTTGGAGACAAGGGTGCAATATAACTATAGACGATGAAGATGATTACTTTGAAAAGCTCTTATATAAAATCGAATTATGCAAAGGCAAGCAGGATTTATACGTTAACGAAACTGACTAACCAAGCAGCTCTACAACTTCAGTTTCTTATCTTTTCAAGGCAAAGTTCAAAGGCTATCTTAGAGTATCTCCAATGAAAAGTCACTAACATTAGAACTAGATGTAGCACGTGCTTTTCATTCAAATAAAGATTATACCAATATGTTATCAATATGTTTTTAGACAAAACCTAAGACCTCTATATTTTCTAGGGTGAAATGGATGAATTCGCGAGCGTGTACAAACGAGGCATATGTTCCAACCCCTGTGGAGCACGTTGCGAATGTAGTCACTCATGGTATTTGGGTAGTACCCTCTTTGATAGCAGCCCTTGAATTAATAAATCGATCTACAACTTGGACTCAACTTGTATCCGCTGGTGTTTACGGTACCGCCTTACTTTTGGTCTTCACCGTGTCCACGTTCTTCCACAGCGTACACTATTGCAACCACAATAAGTAATCCAATAATATATTTAACTTCATATAATATTGTATAATTTAGAGTGTAACACTAAATTGGATAATTGGATTTCCTTAATGTAGACCATTAAAGGACGTTCTTCATCGGTGTGACCGCGCCATGATCTATGTTTTCATAGCAGCAACCTATTTTCCATGGCTGAATGCTAAGGATTTTCCTGATAACTTTCTATTACCAATTATGCGATATCTTGTGTGGATTATGGCCACATTAGGAATTCTCTATCAACAAGTCTTCCACGAACGATACAAAATGCTGGAAACCGTCTTTTATTTAGTTATGGGTGTTGGACCCAGTATTGCAATCGTCAATGTCGTACGTGAATTTATTAACCCTTATTAATTATTGTAATGTAAGACTTAATTATATATCAATATTATCATTTTCAGAGTGAGTTCAACGTCATTGCAGAGCTCAAGGTGGGTGGTTTGATTTATGTGCTTGGATTAATATTTTTCAAGTCCGATGGGCGGATACCCTGTGCTCATGCGATCTGGCACATATTTGTAGCTACTGCTGCTTCATTTCATTATTATGCTATACTGTATCATCTCTATCCTGAAATCACCGAAATCAAGCAGGATGCAACTGTATCGAACATACCACCGTTACCTAATTTATTGAAATCTCATTTAGAACTATAGAATACATTTTAAAGTAATTGAATGCCGAGATCTTGCACGGAACTTATTTCTATAATCAATGAGATATATATATAAAACTAGAGTCCTTGAAGACGCAATTTATATCTCTAGATAATGTTCCATTCCAGTAAGCTCCTCTTCTCGGTTGTATATACACATATAGGCATAACTATATAGACAAAGGTACCAACGATCAAATAGCACAGTACACAATAAAGATATACATATATTTTTGTGGAACTGCTATAATTCCATATTTACGAGGATAGATTGTGTTACTTTATATTTAATTACACACATTCTTTCTTTTTTCTATTATTATGAGCTCCGTCGTGTTGCTCCCTTTCATGGGATCATAATCTTTTTTTTACAATAACGTTTCGCTTTGGGAACAATGTCTGAACCGACGTACAATGTGCAATTTTTTCAACGGTACGAACAAAGTGGGAAGAATAAATTATTTAAGTGTTTCTGACAACACTCTAAACAATCTGGTTTGCTTATATACACCAAAAGGATAGATAGATATTTCTATGGGCTGAGATAATAGATTCGAAATCATTTTGTGGAATTGTGTCATAACAAATTAGATTAAATAATCATCAAATCGTTATCAAGGTTTCTAAGTTCTCTGTGAGAGTCGTGGTCTAATTTTACGTCAGCGGTGTGTCATTGAATAATGTATCTTGATATGTGATACAATATTAATATCACAATGCAATTCAAGCTATACACTTTGTGGTGCCCGTGTCTGCAGGATGAAAATCATACTTATAAAAAAAAAAGACAGGGATAGGAAAAACTTCTTTAATAATGTCTAATACCGTCTGATGTCAAAACGTTTTTCCGACATTTTAATATTCATGCGTCTACTTCCAAGCCGATTTACATCTGATTTACGAAAGATGGATCGGTCAGATTATTGTTCATTGTTTATCTACATATACATATGTGTAAACTCGGGTGCCAAAGGTTAGATTCGTTAGACGCCCTAAGCAATGTCTTTAGAAGCGGGCATTATATGCCAAGATAATTGGCGAGACCAGAGAACGATGACTGTCTAAGATCATGACGCAAAATCTCCAATTTTTAATTTTTAAGAATAAAAATACTAGGCTCAATAGTTAACGAACGAGGGTATATAACGTTTGCTATTGTGGCTTTACGTATTAAATATTGATATTGCGATTGAAGTTTCTATAATCTATGTATATTCGACGTAAGAGGTATAATTGTGGTAAAGAATGAAGTACAAATATGCTGAGAAATCAAATGTAATTGTATTATTTTAATTATTTTTTTTTTTCCATAAACACTACGTGGTGTGTAACAGACATAGCTGCCTTTATATTAGTTACCAAGTATTCAATTGTGGTATTTGAAATAGTATACCAGCTATTCCAAAATAAAGTATGTAACACAATATACAGATGTAAAATTTTCTATTTTACATTTTTTTACTCGTTAATTTCCTTTTTAAGTTTACTATATTCAAATATATTCACTGGACATCGAAATTGCTGCCTGTAGTGTCCGAATCCGATGTGCCTATGCAAAAATCGATTCTCTCAGAAAAACATGTGAAAACGAGGGAAGTGGGCAAGTGAAAATATTAATAAGGATTAGGACAACGTAATCTTTACAGAGGAGGCTTTTTTTGATCATGGTCAACAGCAGCTTACAGCTTGATTCTCCGTACTGTGAAACAGCAGAGAAAAATTAATGTTTGAGGGTGTTTCTGTAAACGCCATTTTGGCTGTTTTTAACTGTTTAGAAATCTGTAAAAAATGCTTATTGCGATCTGCTAAGCGTTGGTTCGGTAAAGGCAAAACCACCTGGCAACTTTAAGAAGATAACCATCCACAACATCCCAGCCGCCCTTGCAATTAGTGGAAAGCTGAAAAAGGCATAACAACGGTCGGGTGGCCTGCAAATTCTCCGGATGCGAAACGGACAGAGAACCGCTGCTCGTTCTTCAAGTTCAGATTCAGTAAAAAATCTATCTGCACATTGAAGCAACTTTCCTTTGAAATTCAGAATATATGTATGGTGCTCTTAGCCACATAAATATGCAGAAAATCCTATTGCAAGAATGTCTAGGAAAAACCAGGCTATCATTGATAATGGTGATGACTGGTCCATATATTAGTACTACGGGGAAATAGAATAAAACATGTACTTTTAAATGACAAAGATATTTTTCATTATCTGTACGTATTATGTAATTTTGAAGCTCCATGCTTTTGTTGAAAATACTTCTCAGTAACCATGACAACGTTTTCACTGTAAAGAGTCAACACGCTGGTTCAGTAGTGCTGTGACCATTGTCAGGGTTAGTCAAGATGTCGAATGAGCGTAGTCGTCCATTAAAAGCGTCTATTGCTCTTCATTTATCTTGGAAATTAACAGGAAGTCAACTAAATTCACTTGATTCATATAAGAATCCAGACCACAGTTCGTGTCTTTCGACTATTGTAAATTCGCTCGTGATCGGTCTTGCTTTTCGTGTGAATTAAAATTTCTGGGAAATTTTGTTGTATATATTACGTTTCTGGAATAGTACATCTTGTAAAATGGACAAAGTCATTAATAACAATAGGATGGTTTCACCAGCCACAGGAATTCTAAAGAAACTGCCACCTTGGCTTGTGGAAATGACGGAGTACGTTGCTTAAACTTTAATATTAATTTTTAGTCTTATTACGGTTTTGAAATTATTTATCACACTGTTTTATTAATAGGAGTGTCAAGAAATTAAGTGTCAGGGAAGATTACTCTTCAATGCCATTAAAAACTTTAACTTTGGATGATGTTGAAAAAAATTTAAACACCAATGGATTTGATAAGAAATCTCATGAAGAAAGGTAACAATAATTATTAAAGTAAAAATTTTCGGTGTAAACAAGTCTAATGTTTTCTTTTTTAAGATCCGAAGAATTCGTTTTTGATAATCTGCCCGACGTCGAAGGCTGCGTCGTTCTCCAGTCTACTGCCCCCACGTCTCTTCCGAATACACCGCAGTATCCTGATGGAGAACTTTATGAGAGAAGACAAAGGTCAACCCGGGCCTATTCAGCCTTTCCCTCTTTTGGTTCTCACGAGGAAACCAAATGTGACTTTCATGATTTAGATGCTTACTTGAATGAGAGAGAATCGAGGCGGCGAACGGAAATGAATTCTGTCAGTGCGCCGCTTCATGATCTCCATAATTCAATGCATTTGCGTAATCATGAGGAACCGAAAGATCAAGAGCGTCTTTTTGCAAGGACTTCAGCTTTGGACAGACAAGCTAGGATAGGAAGAGGAGGAACACGTGAACCATCGCCAAAAATGAACAGACCATCCAGAATTCAAATTGAACCTAACACGGGTGTGGATTCTGGAGAAATTCTAACTTCAAAGGATGTCCAATTACCAATAGGTAAACTTTTATGTTAAAATTATTATATATCAATGAAATGATTGTAGCTAATGGGTGTCATTATAATTATTGTCTTTTCACGCCAGGGATAGTTAAAAGAAGACAGGATTATCTCGCTGGTATGGCAGCAGGTGGAGACCCTTCTGTTGAATACAGAATAACGTCTCAACGAGAAGAGGAAGCATCAAATGATTCATCATTGAACCTTATTGAGAATGATAGAATGACTGGACTTTGTTCAGAGGCCACTGATAAATTGTCACATGAAATAGTGAAAAATACTGGATTGATTACCTCAGATGATGAGGTAAAGCAACATTTTGATGAACCTTCATACCAGGATAATCTACATTTATACCATAGCAAACGGTACCCACCAAGAGGTAGGTAATCCACGTGTAGCATGTCTCAATGATGTATTACTTGAAATAAATGTCTATGCATAAAAGGTGTGGTTGTAGTTTACTATGTAGTGCATGTAATAATATTTAACTAAGTTTTGATTTTTATCTTGGTATTTATTTTATACCCTTTGCTCAAACAGCAATGGTCCCCTGTGTAATATCATTATACAAGTAGCTCATGGTTCTAGGCAGAAAATTTAGCTATGACTTCATTATACCAGAATTGCCACACGGAAAATCATTGACCATTGATATCCTTAGTACTTGGGGAGATAAGCATTATGTGGGACTGAATGGAATCGAAATTTTCTCAGATACAGGAGAACCAGTCCTTGTGACTCAGGTACACACATCAAGAAACTTTACTTCTTTTGGAGAATCGGTTATAAAATACTTAAGTAACCTTTCTTTTTGTGTTTATTTCCAGGTACGTGCTGACCCAGCCGATATAAACGTATTAAGCGAATACAATAACGACCCTAGAGTCATTAACAATCTCATTAACGGAATCAATCAAACTAGGGACGATTATAATTTGTGGTTGGCTCCATTTACTAATGGTCATCATCATTATATTTATATGACTTTTGAGAAAGCAGTTAATGTGGCAATGATTAGGATATGGGTAAGACATGGCTTATTAGTCTTGTTACACAAAATTAATTTACAATGTACAAAACATTTCTTGATTCCTTAGAATTACAACAAATCAAGAATACATTCCTACAGAGGAGCCCGTGAGATAACAATGAAACTGGATAATACTACAATATTTCATGGTGAAATTGTCAAAGCATCAGGAGCAGTTTTTGGAAATGTCAATTCCTTTGGAGACGTAAGTCAATATTAAATACTTCATTATTCGCAAGTAAATTATTAAATGTTCTTTCAGACTATCCTATTCACGACCAACGAACATATATTGGAATTGATATCAAAGCACGATAAAACTTACAACATAATTGACTCTGCTGTAGAGTCTCCTAGCATAGAAACAGACAGACCCATAACAGCAGATATTGGAGTTAGTATAAACTTAGGATATACACTTTCATTAGACTGTGTGATGTATATAATTAAACTTTATGAATTTTTTATTCTTGTCATTACACATTTTTCAGGAACAACGTCCACATACGTGCGCCAGTATTGAACGATTACATTCCTCTAGTTACAGCAATAATAACACATTATCTTTTGCCTGTCAAGAAGTACAAATGATATTTGTTTCAAATTGGGGACAACCTAAGATGATAGGTATTCATATCAGTTCTGATAGGTTCATATATGCTAATGTGTCTTTGATGTATACATCACTTACTGTCTACAGGTTTAACTGGTATAGAACTTATAGACGATCAAGACTCTGTTGTATCATTACTAAATGCTACTTTACGTTGCAATCAATGTAACGATAACCTACAGAAATTAATTGATGGAACGAATTTAACGACTGATTCACGACACATGTGGGCATCTCCTTATGTACCCGGCATTGATGTCACTATAACAATTATTTTTAATACAGAGATCTTTTTGACTGGCATGAAAATATGGAACTATAATTCATCATTGGATACGTCATATTGCGGAGTAAGTTTGATTAGTTATGCATAAGTATGAGTTAATTAAATATACTTTATTTCACTAATCTTGATCAAAGGTAAAGCGACTAATAGTCAAACTAAATGGAAAGTCAGTTTTTGATGATGAGAATGATTTCATATTGAGGAGAGCGCCTGGGTCTTTACACTATGATTTTGTGCAACATATTAGTTTTGTTAATCATCCCCACTTACAAAAATTATCTGAACAACATGTGTCTTGCCTCACAATATCACCTAGAGGTACTCAAATTAAATTTCTGAAGGTTTTCTTTTGTGACTTGGATAAATATCTTTATTTTTTTTAGAGAGCCTTTATAATGATATGGAATATGAGGCTCCACTTATGCCACAAGGATTTGTTTATCAAATAATTATTTTTTCTTCATGGGGCGATCCTTACTATGTAGGTTTGAATGGCATACAGATGTTCGAAGAGAGTGGAAAACTTATTGCCCTGACGCCAGACAGTAATATTAGAAAGTTGATTAAAAAAAGAATATGTCTATTAAATTTGTTGTAATTATTTTGTATTTAATGCTAGATGTAGCAGCACATCCACAGAGTGTTAATGTACTGGAGGGTATAGAAAAGGATGCCAGAACTCCTGATAAATTAGTGGATGGTATAAATGATACCGTTGATGGACAACATATGTGGCTTGCTCCAATACTACCTGGTCAGGTAAGATGGAATTCTTAGTAAGTTTGAAGGATTGTAACATTATAAATATTCATAGACAAACAGGATATATATTGTATTTGATGAGCCTCGTACGATTTCCATGATTAAATTATGGAATTATGCAAAGACTCCGCAAAGAAAAGTCAGAGAGTTTGGAGTAAGTAATATGTACACCTAATGCAATAAAGACATCTTTAAAATTTGCATTAATCAAGAACTACAATAAATCATAATCACAGATATTAGTTGATGACCTATTGATGTACAATGGCATATTAGACAAAACCAGTCCATATGGAACTATACTATTTACCAATAATAAAGATGTGCATATGTTAGAACGCCGCCATTTGGCCAGGTAATTGTATAATATTATCATTCAGAGAATGAAACTTGAGTCTCTATTTTTTGAAGGATTCTTGATTAATTTTGTAATTTTCAGGTCTGAGCAAGAAGTTCATCTTCTCAATTTAGAACAAAGATCTACAGCAGGTGGAGACTTTACTCCGGATCCTTCATTACGACCTCATACTTCACTCTTACAAACGATTTCCCAATTGTAATATGGTTCAAAAAACCATTGTAATTTAAAAACCTTTTGTACAATCAATAATAATAAATGCAATTATTGATTTTTTTATATCTACGGTTTTACAATCTAATTAGTACTGTATAAACGTTTGAAATTTCGACATTTTATCGTACTCAATCTAATAAATAAAATTCTAACGAAATGGTGGCTTTAAAAAAATCGACGTCACTAATAGCCAACTTCGGTTCAGAGCGTATACTGCAGTTTACCGAGTTTACCCCACATTTGGGGTTTTCTTGGAGTTCTGGTAAATACGCTCGACCAATCAAAAACGTGGGTATGGTTCGATGGCACTCCGGTCAGGTCGCGCGTCGACGCCAAAATAAAATTGGTTTCAAGAATATCGGCCCATTGGCAATCTCCCTATTCATCTCTGCAATGGGTATGTTTAGCATGATTCCATGGCGTCATTCAGGCGAAACCATATCTTTGTACTTGAAAGCATAAAATAAAGATCCCGTGTGTGAAACTTACCTGTATTATTAAAATTCCTCGTGATTAGCAAAAATAGAAAAGATTTGTGTACGTGATTCAAGTCATTCCGCTATACAAATTAACCCTCCGTAGACACACATGGGTCTGTGGTGTCCGGCCGTTTCTAGAAATCGATAGTTCTCAACGGTTAGTCCATATTTTGGGTTCTTACCCTCACGTAAAAAATTGTACTTGGGAGGGGAACTCAGGTACCAAACGGTGACCTTGGTCCTCAGTTCATGGTGAGTCACTAAGCAATTAAAATCTTCAGCGAACACGACAGACCCATGTGTGTCAACGGAAGAATGAAAGTGTGAAAAAAAATTTGGTTAAAGTGCATTATTTCGAATTCCAAAAGTAAGTACATATTTTATATATAGATTACACATATAAAAAAAATGTGTATAAACATTTTATAACATTTCATTTCATAAACTAGCTATTGCTGTTGTAAGTGTAAGAAACCCGTATGTGAAGAGCACAAGATTTATGTGTGTAAAGAATGCATTTTATAATTTTTTATTTAATTATTTCAATTATTGTAATAAGAATATGTTAAAATAATAATAAAGAACATAAAAACGTTTTAAATTTTGACTACCATAATTTTCGAACCAAAATCCTACCAATTTTCAGTCGAAAAATTGCACTTTTTCAATTGTTCAAATAATTATACTTTTTGAAAAATTTCACAATGCTATATTTTTTATCTTAATCGATTGCCATTATACCAATAGTAAACATTAACGTTTATCCATCACCCAATACATTGCTCTCTTTCTTTAGATCTCAAACTACTCTCCTGAATTTTTTCAGTTTTTTTTAAACGAGTCTAAGTATGGTAAAAAACGGTAGGACACCGTAGACCCATGTGTGTCTACGGAGGTGCGCAAATTGTAGTGTGTCTACGGAGGGTTAAATTGGTGATCCCGACGTGATCACCGAGGAAACCCGAAGAGGCCACCCCGTGGGCGAAGGAAGGGTCCGCCGTACAAATGAAAGGATCACCTACACTTATAAAGAGGAATGTGGGAAAAGCTCAGCGGCAAAGTCCTTGGCAACCCAAAGCAGCCCTCAGGTTCCTGCGACATTGACGAACAGAAGTCCGAAGAGTAAGGTGCAACAACACATGGCATCGCGAGCTACAACGAGCCACGACAAAAGATAAGCGAAACCCCAGGTGAAGTTCAAGCCAGCGATTACAGAGATATCAAGGTACCTTCATTCTGGTGCAGCAAACCTAAACTCTGGTGCATACAACTGGAAAGCCAATTTGTCTTACATAGAATTTGCTCAGACGAAGTAAAGTTTAGCTCAGTTATTAGCCACCTCGATGCATAGACAATGACAAAATTGAGGATATACTAGATGCACCTCCTACGTAGAACAAATATCAGTACATAAAAAAGCACTCATCGCTAGATGGACTGACTCTGAAGAACTTCAAATGAGGAAACTCCTTACAGGTATCGAAACTGGGTGATAAGCGACCCACAAACTTGCTCAGAGAGATGAGATCTCTCGCAGACAAGGAAGTCTCAGACATGGCCTTACAAAAACCATGTTTCTTCAGCGACTCCCTGAACATGTCCAAGCACTTTTGTCGGTTGTGGAAGGAGTAGGACTCAACAAACTGACAGAGGTTGCGAATAAGGCTATGGACCGAAGAAGAGTGCCCCATGTAGCTGCCATCTCCGATTCTGACAGTCACATTTCCAGTGATTTAGCGGCACTGGCCAAACACATAAATGAGCTGTCAACACGTCTAGAGTTTTCAGACAAACCTAACAAAGGTACAACCAATCAGGCAGACTTGGCCACACCACCAAAACAAGACGACAAATGGCTAGAGTTAAGAAACATGATCGATGAAATAGCAAAGCATCAAAAAACTACCATAACAAGAATCAGCAAAATCACTCTCGCGAAAGGTCTCGTTCTAGGGAACTGTTCCATATTCACCACATTGGATCTCACTCGAGCATACCACCAAATCCCGGTGGCAGAAGAGGACCATTCGAGGTGGTAGAACGCATATCGGACACGGTCTTCATAATACTCATAAATGGAGAAAGAGAACTGTCTCCATCGAAAGACTGAAGCCAGCCTTTTTTGAAGCAGACCCAACAACGAGACGAACAGCGCAGCATCCAGAAGCTGTGGCGAAACAAACAGCACAGCATGCGGAAGCAGCACCTCATCCCGTAACCATACCAGCGGCTCCGCCAACCCTTACCAGGAGACCAGAGAATCCAAAAGCCTACTTCAGGAAAATGGTCAATTTCGCGGGCTTGCCAAGCCGCTAGGAGGGGGGTGCTAAAAATAAGGCTCGCGCAATTTATTCCTTGCATTTCTCGAATGCTTTTTCAGTGTCCTGATTCCACTCGATCGGTCATTTATTTTTTTTCTGCGCACCGATGAGATAAGTGTTGAGTGGAGTTTGTGTTTCCGCTGCGTTTTTGATAAAGCGTCTGTAGAAGTTTGCTACCTCAAAGAATCTGCGTAGCTCGTCCAGTGTGGCTGGTTTGGGATAGTCTTGAATGCCTGCGACGCGTTCTTCCGGTGGATGTGTGCCATCCTGGTTTTTGGAGAAGCCGAAGTATTTCACCGACTGCGCGACGAAAACGCATTTTGCGATGTTTATCAAGAGTCCGTACTGCTGAAGTCGTTCGAAAACTTGTCGTAGGTGTCTCTCGTGTTCTGCCTCATCTTTGGATGCGATTAATACGATTAATACGTAACAGAAGTAGTAGTCTAATCCACGGAGAGCTGTATCCATGAATCTTTGGAAACCCTGTGCGGCATTACACAGTCCAAATGTCATCACGTTATATTCGAAGAGTCCAAATAGAGTGATTATTGCCGTTTTTGGTCGGTCCTTTTCTGCCGCCGGGATTTGGTGGTATGCTCGAGTGAGATCCAATATAGTGAATATGGAACAGTCACGTACTTTGTGCGAGAAATCATGTAAATGCGGAATAGGACACTTATCCGATATGGTGGATGTATTGAGACGACGGTAATCGTCACAGGCCCTCCAATCGCCGGATTTCTTAGACGTGAGGTGAAGAAGGCTGGCCCATTGACTGCTGGCTCGCCAACAAATGCCCTGAGCTAACATATACTCAAATCTGCTTTTGCGGCTTTCAGCTTTTCGCCTGAGAGACGTCGTGCACGTTCCGCTACTGGTGGTCCGTTCGTGTTGATGAAGTACTAGACGTCATGCTTCGATAGTCCCGTGTATTTGACAGGTGGTGTTTTGTCGACAAATTCTTTCAGTAGTCCACTGTACGGTGTATCATCCGTGAAGGTCCGTAACGTGGGAGCGTTGGACTTGGTCACTGCGCCGCTAGAAAATAGATTAGTTTTTACATCTCTAAGACATTTACCTTGCAGGTCGATTAGCAGTCCATAGCGATGTATGAAATCAGCGTCTAGTATGGGCCTGGTCACGTTCGCAATGATGAAGACCCAAGGCAGTTTTCGTTGTAATCCCAGGTTGGGAGTAAGAAGCTTGGTCCCATATGTTTCTATAACGAACCCATTTGCGGCGAAGAGCTGTAACGAGGATGTATCTGCTTGTAGCTTGTCCGCAACGCTGCGAGGAATAACGAACACGTCGGATTCTGAGTCGACTAGAAACCTCTTTCCAGATTCTCTGTCTGTGATTATGAGGCGGTGTTTCCTGCTCTCGTCGTCATGAACCGCCTTGACCGATGACGAAGGGTTTAGTTTCCCTGGTTCTGTTGGTTTTTCCAGGAACACGGGCTAACGCAGTTTCTTGCTTCTTTACCAAAACGCCGGTGACAGTAGTACAATATCCGTCTTGTCGTTCCCTAGAACCGAGACCTTTTGCGAGAGCGATTTTGCTCATTCTTGTTACGGTAGTTTCTTTGATGCTTTGCTATTTCTTCGATCATGTTTCTTAACTCTAGCCATTTGTAGTCTTGTTTTGGTGGTGTGGCCGAGTCTGCCTGATTGGTTTTACCTTTGTTAGGTTTGTCTGGAAACTCTAGACGTGTTGACAGCTCATTTATGCGTTTGGCCAGTGCCGCTAAATCACTTGAAATGTGACTGTCAGAATCGGAGATGGCAGCTACGTGTGGCACTCTTCTTTGGTCCATAGCCTTATCCGCAATCTCTGCCAGTTTGTTGAGTTCTACTCCTTCCACAACCGACAAAAGTGCTTGGACATGTTCAGGGAGTCGCTGAAGAAACATGGTTTGTAAGGCCTTGTCTAACAAAGGGAGGGCGCGAGCTTGACGTCACGGATTTCGGAGCCCTTTTGAGGTAGGAAAGTGTTTTGTAATAATAAACTACAGGCCAATCGGCAGCACCCAACTTGAAGCCGTTTTCGAGAAAAACCGGCTTGAAAAACATAGCGCTATTCATATACATGCACAATTGCCAACGTTATTGTTAGGGCGGCGTGGCTCGGTACTGACTACCACTCAATCGGCCTGGGTTCGATCCCTACTACAAATAGGTTTTTTTTATTAATTCATTTTTTTTTGCTACCCGACAACCCATGTTTATCTATCAACAATTTTGTCAATTTACGTATGAAATGAGTGGATTAAAACACTATTATTTTTCATTATCCAACACTGATTTATTACAAAATGTTATAAAGATTCACAGCGTATTTTGGTTTACAATTATTAGTTATTAGTTACTATCACTGTGGTTTTCTGTACAGCCGTTGCATCTATTCGGGTGGTAGTTATCATAAAAGCATGAAAAACATAAATTGTTTTCACATCATGCACATTTTATGAATGCAACGTCCTCGCACTGCCAATGTTTTTTCGAAAGCGACAGAGGAAAGTATATTTTGTTTACATTAAAAAATATAACTCTTTATCCAATCAATTTGGCGGCAAACCAAGTATATTTCAACATACTGTGACATTTTTGAGCACTTAATTTATTATGAACCAAGGACTGTATTTTGATTGAATCTTCACGCGATGCTATTTCTCTTTGGTCTTTCAATAAAGCAGGGGCGTTTTGTTTGCGCTGTATTAAACGTTTTACCTGCCGGTAAAAATAAACATCGCACGGTTGACAAAGAGGCGTACACTTTGGTGGTATAAATTTGAGGGTGGACGTGGTTTCTCCTGACTCATTTCCGAAAACGTCGTCATGCATAGTACAGTCTGTTTGTCCACTCCAGGAATCAGTAATGAGCAAGAATTTCTCATCCTTCACGTAAGGAACAAGAATTGTTTCGGGATAGTTCCTATAAAGATCTTTCCTGAGCTTGCCGCACTTTGAACAAGTTACAACGACATTTTTTGACTCTTCAGTAAGTTTATCAACGGTTTTAGAAACAATTGGACCAAATTTATTTGATGTCTCTTGTAGACAGATGAATACCCGAGGAAGTAGCCGGCCTGACGCAGTTACAGTGTATTGCGTGGTTTACGAATGGGAGATTTTGTTCAAATTCTGTTTTTTGACTAATACAGTTTTTGCTCACTGAGAATGAAAATCCAACGACCTGTTGTACGTTGTTTGATATTGGCAACCCGTCTGATCCGTGTTGATAACAAAATCCAAATCAAATTGAGGAACTAAGCACCTCGTTTGTGTGCGAAAGGGCTCCAAAATCCGTGACGCTAAGTTCGCGCCCTTCCCTTGTCAGTGGGCAGCACTTCGGCTTAGTAAACACGAGGTTGCCAGTTCGAGTCTCGCTGCGTGCGTATTATTTTAATTTTGTTGTTTTTCTTTTCATCCTACGTTTATTGTAGGTGAAAACATTTTTAACCAATCACAATTTTGTTGTAAAATAAAAAAGATTGGGTTAGAAATAAAATATTTTTTTATCTTTTCAAGTTAAAGAGAAAATGAAATGGTAGAGTACTGTCTAACAATAATGTGAAATTATTATACTTTTAAATCGGTAACTGCACCTTCCGATTTTTGTGCTGGAGTTTCACAAGAGCCCGGATGGTACTCGTCGTAAAATCACGGAAAGCAAAAGGTTTTGCGGCATCTAGCACATTGCACGAACGCTGAACTTTTGCAGATACAAGGCATTTTTGAAATGTCTATCGGATAACAAACCTCATTTACGTTTCTGAAAATGTTTTTATTGTCGTACAATTTCGAAGCATACCACGCGTATTGGAGCATGTTATCGAACACTGGGGTGGGCAGCTGGTGATATACGATGTAGTGAATTTTAATGCAATCCTCCCTAGAATTAATTTCACGTTCTCGCTCAATTAGGTAGGAGCAGTTCTGCAGACGTTTTATGAAATTTGTTACCTGCCGGTAAAAATAAACTTCGCATGGCTGGACCAAAGGAGTCCATTTGGAAGGAATGATTTTTACAGTGCATGTTGGCAGACGGTTCTCGTTTTGAAAATTTTCATCGTACAGCGTAGCATCTGTCTGTCCACCCCAGGAATCCATCAGTGACAAACATTTTTCAACTCCCACATAAGGCTTCATTACATTGACTAAAAACTCTTTGTACAACTGCCTTGTCAACTTTCCGCTCTTGGACGATGTACACGACGACGTTCTGACATTTTTGGAGATACTCATCCACCGATTTCTGGACCCTCGGTCCAAATAAACCTGTTGCCTCTTGTAAGCAAATGAAGACGTGGGGTAATAATTCTCCAGATAAAATCATGTCGTATTGTGCGGTATAGTAGTGAGTCACTTTATTCATATTTCGCGATTTCACGAGGACTACCTTTGATCCTTTTGTTGCAATAGTTCGATCAAAAGTGGATTGGTATTGACAGCCTGTAGAATATGGATAAAAAAATATTACATGAATATGATACAAAATTTCATATTTTCATTATGTCTCAAACCTGGATTCGAAAATTTTCGGCGGAAGCCAGCATTTCTTCCGTTGTTGCAGTTTCTTCGCTTGCTACGAATTTTGTTATTTTTCTCTGTCGAATTTTATGCCTCTTTTTAAAGCGTTCGATCCAGGCGTTGGAAGCTTTGAAGTCGAAATTGTCAAGTTGACTTGCAGCACTTAATGCCCACTGTTGCAAGTTTCGACTCGTGACTTGGTGGTTGTTCTCCCGAGTTTCCACAAATCGATCATAAGCCCATGAATCTATAATTCCGTATTTATCGACAGTAGTTCCACCACTTTTAACATGCTGCTCCCATATCAAAAAATCCTCCTTACGTTTCAAGTGGTGGCACCCTTTGCTTTGCAGACTCTTCAGAGTCCAATTCGGGTTAGCTCTGGTTATACTAATGACTTTCACTTGGTAATCCAGTGGAATATAGTCCTTGTATGGGTTTGCCTTTTTTTCTTCTGGCTCGTAATATTTGTCATCAGAAGAGTCATTACTTCAAACTTCTTCAAAAGCATTTTCCTCGTCAATTTCATTCAACATAATCTCCCAATACCATCGAGTCTTCACTAATTTCTGCAGAAAACTGCGATGCAATGATACCATTTCTTTCAAAAAGGTTGTGGTAATAGACTGTGGCATCTTTCAACCGTGTTTTATTAATGTCACTGTAAAAGCTGTCTGTATCTTCTTTTTCTGCTGTCGAAGGATCAGCCACGTTTACGTTTTCAACTTCTGACATAATAAACTTCTTTTTTTACGCTGTAGGAACTTGGCTGCACTGCACTCAAAAATGCACGCCAAACTGCTCTGAAGACTAATAGTGGAATGCAGTATATCCGTCGCTTCTGATGGACGCCCTACCCCTTCGACCCTTCGTAGGGTATTTCAAAATTCTATTGTCCACGTAGCTGCACCCTATCACGTTCCGTGTACTATCCCTCCCTACTTTACGACTTCCCAACCATTCTTTAATCCTCATCCTCCATAAAAATCCATCCACCATTTACCGTTAATTCTAACCTCTAATAAAAAATGCTTTCACCTACAATAGACGTAGGATGAAAAGAAAAAAAATCTCGCGTTTACTAACCCGAAGCGCTGCTCACTCAGCCACGCGCTCACTGCTCTCTTTATCTACATTTAAGGGATATACGGTACTTGGATATTTTCAAAATCGATTTTCTCGAGAATGTCTGACCATTTACCGGAATGGCTTTGCTAATTTGTTATTTGGGGTCTGAACTTTATGTACCATAAATATGAAAAAATCCCTGACCCGGTTACCTGAGGGTCTTCTAGTTAGAGTTTCCTCGGTGATCACGTCGGGGTCACTAATTTAATTTTTGTAGCGGAATGACGTGAATCACGTACACAAATCTTTTCTATTTTTGATAATCACGAGGAATTTTAATAATACAGATAAGTTTCACACACGTGGTCTTTATTTTACGCTTTCAGGTACAGAGATACGGTTTCGACGGACTGACGCCATGGAATGTTCTCGATTACTCTATTGCTACCCTACGCTAGTCGTAGCTCTGCGGTCTTCCCACTTTTTGTTTCCTGTCAGCGACGGCCTGTAAGTATGGTAGTGCTTGCCCTGGTTTGGCCGATAAGTACCGTGTGTTCTTCGTTCTCCACATGGGAATAATAAGTGGCGCCATGTCTGAGACAATTAGTGAACTTTCTACGATAAAATTCCTAATGCAAAAATAGCCTGCAAATTCTGAAATGTAAAGGAATTTTTCGAAAGTGGCCCTATCGCAATTTGACCTATACCAGTCTCTTCTATGAACCATTCTGATTTTCTGCGTAAAGAGATCCTTAAAACTACCAAAAAAAAGCCCTAAACCCAGCAGCCCTTTCCGAGATACAGCTGATTTTCAAATTAGATTCGGAATCATTTTATCGTAGAAAGTTCACTAGTTGAATGTTTACTAGAGATGGATGTTGAATGTATGAGGGATGGAACAAGAGAAGACGGCAGAAATAATGACAGACAAAATGGAGCATAGCGAGAAGGGGTGTCAAAGCATAAGGAGGAAGGAGGAGAAGAGGGATGTAGTTAGGACGGAAGAGAGTAAGAGAGCGACTTAACTCATTCGTACTCTGGGATATTCGCAGAGGGCAAAAGAATATCCGTGTATAAGTGTTTCAAAATAATTTATTCGACAAATACGATAATGATACAGTATACGAAGTACAGATGTATGTACTGTCACGAAACTTTTTTCCGCAGTCTAACAAAAATTGACTACCCGAGCCATTCTTAGCAAAACAGCTGATTTTCCGTCGACAAATAATAAAGCTCTATCCCCCTGAAATACGACACCGAAAAAGACCGACTGGGCGCCAGACGCATCTTTGCGTCACGGAATAAAATCTGCAAAATAATTCCAGAAGGGACGGCGAGAGTGCCACCGACTAGCACATATGATTCGAGAAATGGTAGCGGGGCAGGGATCACCTAGGTGTTGGTAAGGGAATTGAATAGGAGAATGAGAACCTCGAAATAGAAAGCAATAACCGGTGTCCTTTTATTTAGGACGATTTAGAATTTCAACAAGTAACAAATAACAATTTCGAAACAAATCAAAGAAATAAGATCGATAATAATTTAGATAAATCAAAGGAAGTATTAATGTAAGTTCTTTTCGAAACTTTCGTCTACGATACGTGAACTCCCGTGAAGCGGGATACACGTGACGATACGTGAGGTCTCGAGAAGCGAGACACACACGATACAATACACGCGTACTCGAGAAGCGAGAACTCGCGGATTCTTTCTGTTAGGTCCCCAGGGTCACGAGAATTTTGCGCTAAGAAAATATTACAAAATCAAGAAATAATAGTTCTCTAAATAAATAATAGTTCACTAAAGAAAGACACTCTGGGGCACCGCGGATCATTCAGCACGAGGAACCTCTATTAGTCCTAATACTAGGGACTGTCGATACCAGCGATACGAAACGAAAAGTGAGGTGGAGTCCATGACGCTGTCCTTTTGGGTGACCCTCCGTCTTCTTTGTCGCATAGGGTCCCTCATAGGGTGGAGCCGTCAGGTTGACACGGCAACTCTCCACGTTCCTCGGCTTAAAATCTGCTTATCCTACTTCGTGGCTTCAAGTTGTTCGGATGGCTCGGTACCGATGATGTGGTCGTGACGTATGAAATATTTTTACAAGAAACTATTAGCTTACTTTTCCCTAATCAGTCTATGACTCTGGAGTTCCTGGCCAGTTGCGCGATATTTATTGAAAAAGGGACGTAAATGCGTCCCGAAAGAGAAAAACGGAAGTTACTACTACGGGATTTTTGTGATGTCCAAAAATAACGTCACAGTACATACATATATGGTTTATGAAATATTAGCAATAACAATACGATTAGAGATATATTAAATATATAAATGCAGTGTTGTATGTTATATGCGCTATCATTTTGGACTTTTTCTTTTCCAAAGAACATTTTAAAAATTTAGTTTTTAACGATATAGTGGAAGGAGACTGATGGAGACATAGGAAGGAATAGAAAATTCGAAAATAGGGTAGAAACATTTGATGGCAGCAGACAGGAAAGATGTTGAAGGAGAAAAGAGGAAGATTGTTAAAAAGAAACAGTGAAGAAGAGAGATGATAGGGACTGAGGGAACAAGGAGAGAAGAAGTTGCGTAAAATATATGCACGAGGACTAGATTATTCGTGAGGAGCGTGAAAAGAGAACAATGGAAAAAGTAGGAAAAGTAGGAAGTATAAGGGAGCGAAATGGGCCCCTCCTCACTCATTTCCGTGGGGTCCTGCCTCTCCACAAGGGAGGTACGACCCCTCCGAGGCCCCATAGGGACCGTGTTTTTTTTTAATTGAGGAAAACCCCCGAGTCCTGCGGCTGTCGCGCACAGGACTAGGGGGGGGGGGGGCGAACCTCAGGAAGGAAAGAAAGTCGGGCCGAGCGATAAGGAAAACGCAAAAGGAGTAAGGTAAGTTAAACGCGAAAGGTCTACCCATAGTCAAGGATTCACCGCAACGAAAGACCACGGGCGTGGCACCCGACGGCGCAATTGCGAGCACCACCAGGGCATTCTGAGGGATGATATTTAACGCTGCAACCTCCGTCCCTTCCCACCGAGCAAGCTCAGTGGTTTAGACGTAAGGGACCGCGTCAGCCATTGATACCCGCGCAAAATGTCTCCGACACAGGGTGACTTTTGACTAGCAGGTGCTCAATAGCACGCGCACCTACCCCAAGTGAAGCCGACCGAAGAACACAGGTACAAGTAGGACTTTACCCAGAGCCAACGGACTATCCCGCACGACCCCCCCACCGGCACATAGGATCGTCTCTACCCACACGAGTGCTCAAGGGTTAACGACAGTTGGAGCGTTTTTAGCAAAGCGAACAATTTATACTAAATACGCGAGAGCTAGACATTCTGATTAGATTCACTATACGAAAGACCATGGCCATGGTTACCCTGAGGAGGCTCAAGGCCTCCGTCTGTAACCCATAAGGTCCTGTTGCGGCCACAACTTGGGCCTGATCCACTGAGCAAGGTTAGCGGATGAGGCGGAAGGGCAACCCTCGACACCATAGTCTATACGTGTAGCTACTCTAACAGGGTGACTACCCTTATATGACTACTCGAATGAATGTGCTCGACTCGACCAGGGAAATAGGAAAAGTAAGACAAGCACAATGGAAAGTGAGACGGAACAGAGTGAACCGAGAAGACAGAAGGGAACATAGAAATAAAGAAGTTAAAAAGTAGAAAAGTAAGGAATAGAGGTATAAAAGTAGAGAAGAAATAAGGAAAGAGATAAATTAGAAAGTAAAGAACGAAATATAAAGAAATAAGGAAGTAAAGAAGAAATAAATATATAAAAAGAAGAAGGTTGGAAATGGATAAGAAAGATGATTCCAAGAGACCAGTATGGGAGACCGGCTCGAGGAAGAATGAGCGCTTCCCCCACTCTCCGCCTGCTCCCACTTGCCGAGTCCTGCGCGACGAATTTGCGCGCACAAAATTTTGGGCAACTTCCAGTACTTCTAAATATGCTTGGCCAGAATTTCCGATTTCTAAGTGTTAATATTTTACTTTATTGATTTAATTAATTATTTAAACGTTCCAAACACCTAATTTATTAATATTTCAATTTGGACGTAATTTATTTTCAATATTCTACAATTTCAATTCGATTTTTATCTACTCCGTATATACTGCAAGATTTTGATTTAGCATCAATTTTATATTTTGAATAAATTTTGAAAGTAAATCAAGATCCAATAATATTTAGTACACATTCGAGGTTCTACACGGGTGTCAAGTTGGCACCGCACTTTCTTAAAAATGTCTTTAAAATGTTTCAACAATAGGCTTTTTCAATAGTTCTATAGTTCTCGGTCTCGTTCTATAAGGGCTGCTTTGGGAATCAGCGGTGAGTAGCGGAGAACCTCTGCCCGCCAAGCTACGCGTTCGTGTTGACGTTTAGCTCGGCTACGAAGGGATATGCTTTGTCGACGGAGGCGATGATTACAAAATCCTACGTTTAGACTCGCCGCTACGATTCAGCGCCATGATTTTGGTATCGCCTAAAATCATTGTACACTGCAGGACAGTAATGCCGTCCCTGGGTGGAGCTAGTAGGAAGCGGGAGTAGGGCGACCGGCAGTGGCGAC
>JARQTJ010000550.1:65581-114568 GCA_030142635.1 Trachelus troglodyta | reverse complement strand
AAGCGTAAGCGTGCGACTTTACGCTGCTCGTAGACTCGCTGTTTTTCGTCAAAGTAGCGCAAACGATGCTGCGTGTACTCGAGATAATTCTCTTGCATCGGCGACACCGTAGATTTCGCGAGCTCTTCAATTTCACAAGTCCAAGCGTTTAGTTTTTGGCGTCTAACCGATGCTCCCGTTAAATGTCGGAAATGGCTAGACTTGATCTTAATTGTAGTGCCGCTTGTAGTTGGCAATTGCTCTCGCGTTTTTGCTATTCCAGCGCACATCAATCGCAAGCCCGGATCAAGTCCAATAAATTTTGAATATGATTGAATGTTGTTTCGAATTTTACTCAAGTTTCCGTGAGCATCGGGTTCTGGTTTTAATTTTTTGCTAGCACGAGTTGTTTTTGCAATACGCTTCTCGTGCTCCATGGAGAATAAAACTGCTACGCCGTCCGTGCTGATGCAGCCACAAAATTTTTTACCGCGTTCCAAATCATTAAATTTAAAATAATCACTCCATGATGTAAATTTTTGTTTTAATCGTGCGAGAATATCGCTCAATGCTCTAGTGCCTATCGTCGTGTGATGTCGTCCATGACGTAAAATTGGAATCAAAGCAAAATTTGGGAAGTTGTGGTTTTCATTGTAGCGCTGTAGTTTGTAAAAGAAACGCAAATAACGTGCATACTTTGACTTGATCTGTATATCGTAAAATCCAAACCCCTCATACTCCAAATCCTGCTTCAACCACGATAACAATGTTTTTTCTTCATCACCAAAAATTTCAGTTTTATTCTTGATAAATAATTTGTTTAAAAATTCATAGACGACTTTACGTGTGATGCTCGTCTCTTTTATTTTATGATACAAATAACGTCGTAGTCTCGTATAAGCGTTCATCCATAAATTATTATGAAATAGCGTTGTATATTTTGTTATTGAGTGCTGTATTTGATTAAATTTGAATCGTGCTTCTGGAAATGGCAAGATTCCACGTAATTTTTTATATTCATCGTCCAATTTATACTCCTCTTGATTTATGGGCTTATCGATTTTGTCTTTTGCTCGTTTTGCTTTTGGTTTAGGTGGTGTTTCTCGGAGAGCGTAAAAATATTTTGTAAAATCGATAGTCGGAGTAAATGCATTGCGAGACCAATCGCGCATCAAAGAATAATGAATGTACACCGATGCTTCCACCGACAATCTCGATATATCAATGACATCTCGTTGGATTTGCTTGTAGAGCTCGCGATTGAGACAGCGTTTTGCCAAAGTACACTTTACCGTCACTACTTGTTTTGGCTCATTCGACGAACCGTCCAATTTTCGTTTTACCATTTTTTACGTATAAACTGTGCATCTGATTGATGTCAAAACTCAACTAAGTACTTAGGATCCAAAAGCTTCTGTATTTATACCCTAATTATGATGCAATAATACAATATATTTTTAGCGTAAAATGTTCTAGAACTTTTGGTCAAATAAAAAAAAAACAATTGACATATAGATGACACACTCGAATATGGAAGTTTTTATGCAAAATTTTTAACAGTGTATTTCCCGGTCTCGTTCTAAGGATTGCTTTGGGAACCAGCGGTATGTAGCGGAGAACCTCTGCCCGCCAAGCTACGCGTTCGTGTTCATGTTTAGCTCGGCTACGACGGGATATGCATTATCGACGGAGACAATGATTACAAAATCTTACTTCCGGATTCGCCGCTACGATTAGCACCATGGTTTTGGTATCGCCTAAGCATTGAGCATCTCTATTCATCTCTGGTTTAAATACATTGACTGTATACCTATAGTCTACTAATATATAGATATACAACACGTGTATTTCATCTCTCAACTGCTCTAAACTTGACTTTGGTAGAAAGATAACCACTGGCCGCTGCTAGCTCTGCTGAACACAATTAATGTGGCCACTGCACAACATTTCAACTTGTCAAGTGAGATAAATTTGACAATAGCAAATAAGAAATGAGAAGTTTAATTTAAAATGCTTGAATTAGGCTCAATCCTTTCTGATGTAAATTATATTTGGTAATTGGTGATATGTTTATTTCGTTTCTATTTATTTACCAAAATGCAGTAAATGTGACAGAAGTGTCAAACATTGGCAAATATAGCACTTGAAAAGATTATTTTGGAGCAAGTTTATGCTATAACCATGGATATTATAGAGCAAGAGCTTGACATTCCTGCAAAGTATATGAGAATGACAGATGGAAGGATCTGTGCTGTTGTACACAGAAGCTGGTTGACCAGCTTGACGACTATTGGTCCTGTCAGTTTTATTAAACATGAACGTTTATCCTCTGAAGAGATAGCTGCCAATCCATCCTTAGAAGAATTAGGTTCTAGTTGGTTGAGAGTGTATATAAAGGTACATTTATATGCTATAGACACAATGTATATATAGCAATTGTTGGGAAGATTAATGTTATTTAGTTTTGGTATTCCAGGTTTATCCAAAACAGAACAGAAATGCTATTCCACTTCCTAGAGCAAGGCATGTTGCAAATTCAAAAGCTACATCGGAGCTGACATTTACCCAATTTTTTCATTACGTCGCAGAGACTAATCATCGTAATTTGTGGAAAGAAGCATATAAAAAATATTACAGTATGTATTTATAATACGTTTTAATTATAACTTTTCTATCATACTATTATGCTTTACAATGTGTTTGCAGGTAAATGGAATTTAGTAGATCATAGAGAACAATATAATATAATGGCTAACAGTACTGATATTGCTGTGATGCAAGAAGTAATATCACGAATGTATGGCTGTACATTAGTACAGTTACAAAGTGGTAATATCCTTTCAGTATCAAATGGTTCTGTTGTTCAACCTCATTGCAATCTTCTCCCTGCGTTTCTTGCCTTGGAAACAGATTCTGTATTTATGGTGATATATGAACAAACAGCTAAGTACTCACTGCAAGAGTAAGTATATAGACATATAATGTATTTTCCTATGGTTATAGTAATTCAAAGTCATTATATATTTTTAGATGTGTAACATACAGTCCTGCAGCATTGTCTTCTAGCCATAGTAAACCTCTGTTTATTGTATACCAAATACTACGATTAATGAGAGACATGCATGACATAGGATTAGCTCTTGGTGATGTCACATTAAGTGACATATTAATCACAGAAAATTTCACAATACAGGTAACTATAATTATTATACGAATATAGTACAATTGTAATACAACAGATAATGAAGTTTTTTACTTTTCCATAGGTGCTACCAAAATTAAGTGATAATATTTATCTGAGACCAGAGTCACAATGTATAGATACACCCTCTATCCAAAGTCCTAGAATTCCTAAGCAGTACAATGACAGCAGCAGAGAATTAATTAATAATCATCCAACTAATATGATCCCAGGAAGTCCTGATTTTGGATCTAATGAAAATATCGAACGTCTCTGTGAAATGTGGGTCTATGGGCAAATTAGTAATTTTGATTACTTGACAGCTCTGAATAATTTAGCTGGTCGAAGATATGGTGATCCAAGCTGTCATCACTTTATGCCATGGGTAACAGATTTCACACAGAGAAATGGTGGAAACTGGAGAGATTTAACCAAATCCAAATTTCGGTTAAACAAAGGAGACAGGCAATTGGATTTGACTTTTGATTCCCAAACAATAGAGGTCTATCCCATTATACAAATTTTAGGTGTTTTTAAAATCCTGTAATTAACTTCATACATTTTTATTTAGGTTGGACATCATGTATCCGATGTACTATCTGAGATTACATATTATGTATATCTTTCACGGCGCTACAATAAATCTGTTCTCTGCAAACATGTCAGACCATTATGGGTTCCTTGGGAGTATCCAGCCTCCATTCAAAGATTACATGATTGGAGTCCCGACGAGTGTATACCTCAATTTTTTAAAGATCCAAATGTCTTCAAGGTAAATGGGCATAGATAATAGATGATATTCAATTACGGTTAGAATAAAGATTTTCCTTTTTTAATTACAGTCAATTCACGAGGATCTTCCTGACTTAGAAATTCCAGCATGGGCAACATCGCCAGAAGATTTCATTGAAAAACACCGTGAAGCTCTTGAGAGTCTTTATGTTTCTGAAAGATTGCATCATTGGATTGACTTGACTTTTGGTTACAAGTGAGTCTGTTGTCATTTATTCGGTCTGCTTTCTTTCAAAATATAAGGTTAATAATTTTTTTTTATTACGTTAATAGATTGTCAGGGTCAGCTGCTATAAAATCTAAAAACGTGTGTCTGCAACTTGTTGATAATCATACAGATTTAACAAGTTCAGGTATAGTCCAACTGTTTGGTCAGCCTCATCCACAGAAAATTGTTGCTTCACCATATTGGAGTAAAATACCACCACGTCTTCATAAATCAGTTTTAAAGGACAAGACGAGTATGTGATCTGACTACTAGTAATCTTCTACTATTATATTTCAATGTTCTTAAGTAAAAGTCTTCTTATAGAATACGATCGATCTGCCGAGAAGATGAGCGAGGACGAGGGTCACAGTTCAGGGTTCGAAGAAGAAGATTCTACACTAATGTCAAATGCAACGAGATCTTCACCATTAGCATTGAGCCGTCTACTAAGTCGTTCTCGAGGATCTTTACTCTTCCCAGATGAAAATGCGAAACCTGAAAAGTCGGCCAGCCAAATAATTCTTCCTAAGGATTACAACCCTGTAGCAGCTTTAATCCAAGTGGAAACTATGCACGCGTTCTTAAACAAAGTTAGCCATCGTGTGTACAAGCCCTTCGAGATTTCACGCGAAAATTTCATAAACTACAAACAAATTGTTGCTTCTGGTAGGATCAAAGAACAGCAAATTCTAGGATGTCTGATTGTCGAAATATTTCTTGCCGGAAAATTGAGAGCTACAAGAAATACTGGCAATGTGTCTTTTGTCAATAGATTCAATAGTTGTCTGAACTCTTTGAAAGCATCACCGGACGCTTTGCCAAGATGCGTAAGAAAAGTTGTGACACTTTTATTGCAAGTGGACGTACTGCCTAAATCCTATAACCTTGAAAATCTCGAGACAAATGAAACAAACACACCTATCAATAGCACAAGCACACAATTTCGTTATCCAACAGTGACTTACATGGGACTTCCACCACCTTCTGCTCATCAATTACTACAGCCAATTCTTTCTGGCAATTTATTTCCTTTTTCAAAGTACTTTCAATGTCTCTATAATATTGTAGACATGCTACAGGAGTACAATGCTCTGGCACGAGAGTTAAGCTTTATTTTACAACTAGAAGAAGACTGTGAAGTAATGGCTAAAACCAAAATACAATATCTATGCAAAATCAGCGAGTGCAAGGTGAAGGCCATTGCCAGAGAATTGGAACGTCTTTTACCAGAAGCTGGAAATAATTCTGAAGCAAGTTTACAGCTTATAGTGCCACACGTTAAGCAAATTTTAGAAGAACCATACAGCGCAGTTTTAGCTTCTTGGTATTTATTTGATCCCATTGCTAAGTGAGTAATCAGTTATATTTTTTATGCTCCTCTGCTTCTTGATGAAATAAAATTATCCGTTGGGATTTCAGAGCACTAGGTCCTAAGGATGCTGCTGACACTTTTCTTGATCCAATTGTGAAACTTTACGAGAATGGCTCTATCATGGATGGCTGTGCTCATGCGGATGTGTTCTCTGCTGCTTCCTTAGCGAAGTTTCGCACTATGAGATTGTACCATAGAAGTTTTTTATTGAAGCTAATGGTGCGGCTTGGTTTACGTCGATTCCTTGATAACTTTATCACTCCTCTCGTGGAGGCCGTTGGTGGATACAGGGATCATCTTCAAGGCTCTTCCAGCACAAATCATTATAGAACAGGAAATCTCAAGTAAGTTGTCATCAACAGACTCGATAGGGTTTCGTGCCAAGTTCATTTAAGCAGTACACCAAATTCACAAGAACTTTTACTAATTTCGAGATATAATTATATAGGAGTTGTGATTTGAGCGGAAGCTGCGGTGACAGTGATGCAATTTTATCTCCATTGGATGAGGATTCTTCAGTAGATTCAGAAAATAATGTCCCAACCTCATCTGGTTCCATAGTCACTGATTCTAGAAATGCTTATTCAGCTGATAATGATGTCGAAGGTAAATTATACTGTTCCGTATGTTAATACAATAATTTAATTAAATCTCTTATTACAGAAGTCTTTACATTAGAAACAGAAGATACCTCTGGTCCCTGCAGTACCAATTCACCATATCATATCGACATGCATCTGGACCTGAATCTGAGTCTCAACGATTTATCTGATGATACAAACAGAATGTCACCACCCGATACACTTAAATCTCCAACAATTCCAATTCCACGTCGATCTGACGGCGGGAAGCTGGTTACCGATTTTAACAGTATTGGCTGCCACGTTGGTAGCAAAACATCGAGTGAGGATACGCCGTTCAGTAGCTCATACGCAGGAAACGTACAGTCAGGCAGTAATGTATCAGAGAACGTATGCACTTTAGATTCTGATAATTCAAAGTCTGTCACACTACGTCCCGAATACGAAGATAGAACAGACAACGAAGAAGATGATAACACCATACGAGTGGACACAAATGTACAAAAATCAGCACCTAATGATTGCAAAGTATCTGAAATGAGCACAGAATCTGTGATATGGTTATCACATCGTTTGGGGCCTGTATTAACAGCGCGTTACCTGTCAAGAAATCTTTTGAGGATGCTTACTCTCTGCTACGCAGGCAGAGAAAATCTTTCACCAGTTCCTGACTGTGAGCTTACGATTATAGAAACATCCAGCTGGAATAGTACGATTCTCGTAGGTGATAGAAATGCCACAAAGGTCTTGGAGTGTCTCACAGCCATTTCCGGTAATTATAATAAAGCGAAGTAGAATATTTCTAGTAATTCCATACAAAATACTTAATTGTAAAATACAATATTAATTGCAGGTCTATATGGCGAACAGATTATCCTTTTGCAATACTTTGCACATGTCGGTGAACTCTTGTCTCTTTGTAAGCGAAAATTAACGCCAAATCTTGAAGGTGGCTTAGTTTCGTGCTTGGCTCTTCTTACTCACATCACACCTTGCTTGAGTGATTCTACTCTAATGGACGTTTTACATGTAAGTACACATTTTTCCTAAATAAAACTTTTGACAAATAAACGTTCTACAAATTAAAATCATTTTCAGGAAATTATATTGAAATCTATATTGCATCCTACTGTAAGAATTCTCTCTACAACGCGTTACACATTTCCAAATGGTGTTATCGCACGGTCTGCATTGGCTGATAAATATTTGGAAACACTGTTCTCATTGAGCTTACGTCTTGGCAGTGTAATGACAAAGAGTCACTTGACAGTGCCTATCCAGCGGTTCTTTCTGGCATTCGACAAGGCATTTAGTCTCAATGAAAAAGCTACTTATAAGGATGATCTGAGAAGATCATCAACTACTGTGAGGGATGATGAGCATGATGGTAGTACCCAGCAATGGGCTATCATCGGCGCTCCTCTTTGCACTAATCAAGTTAGAAATGGTGTTAATGAGATTGCTGATTCCTATTCACCACCTGCGATAGAAAGTCATGATATATCGGATCCTCAGAGAAATAAGGTAGACCCAAGATATACAGAATGGCTCTACATTTATTTTGACGTATTATTCAAGGGACTCATTGATGTTAGATTTTTGTACGCAGGCTTTTGAGGAACTGAAAGCGGTTTTTACTACAGAATTTGCACATAAGGCTTATGTTATGTTTTATCGTTACATTGGAGATGTATTGTTGGAGGAAATACTAAAGAATCATCAACTCATTCGTGATCTCTCTTATGCTTATGAGCAGGAAGTTCAAGTGACCTATCCAAATATTGGTAAAAGATTTTCTTATTTGGGCCGTATCATTCTATTAAAGGCAATATTGAAGTTCTATTCCTTGTTTAATTAATATAGGTTCCTCTGATATTCTTTACCTAACGGAATATGCGCCCTTGGAAAATGAATCTGATGGTAGGGGAGCTGGAAGTTTTGGAAACATTTCAGTAATAGGAAATCGAATTGAAGTACAGGTAAATGTAAAAAATAAACAAAAATGAGAATAGTTGATGAAAATATTTTAATTTTTTTTCTAGAGAAATAACACACTTCCTCAAGCTCAACCACAGACTGAAAATAGCTCAGCACCAAATCGAGAATCATCTTCAGCCAGTCGGCATCTTCGAGGCAATTGGTTAGCATATTGGGAGCATGAAATTGGAAGATCAGACAAAGATACTAGGTTTAATATAAAGCAGATAAAACTTCAGAATTTTAATGGTCATACTAATAGTATACGATGCCTACATGTTTTGGATAATGAGAACAGTTTTATGAGTGGTTCTCGTGACAAGACTGTAAAACTTTGGAGTCTAAGAAGTCAGGTATTTTCTTAACTATTTCAAAAGTAAACAAATCATGGAATCTCTAATTATGAAAATTTCTTTTTACTACAGGGAGGCGGAAGTGCAGTGTCCTCCTGTCAGTATACATATACAGGTCACAAAAAATCTATCCTTGCCATAACTTTCTTAGAATCCTTGAGATACGCAGTGACCTGTGATGGCTCTATTCACTGTTGGGATACCTTTATGGGTTCCTTATTGGCATCACCAGAAAGTCCACGTCCAGCACCTGTCAACACTTTGGCAGCGAGTCCTGCTCCATCCACTACGCTTCTCGTGGCAACGACTGATATTAATTTGAGAGTCATTGACTGCAGAACGTTTCAATATGTTAATGAAATGAAGGTATGTAGTAATTTGATTACATTTTTCTAAAAAAGAAATTATTATTTCTAATTAACTTTTGTGCTCCAGTTGTCAATGAATCCTACAGGACTGATTAGATGTATAGCCGTAGCACCTAGTGGACACTGGGTGGCGTTAGGACAGGCGTCTGGTTTCCTAACTATTCTCGATATTCGCACTGGTCTCATTATAGCATCATGGAAAGGGCACGAGTGTGAGGTACGATTAATTAATCATAGAAATACTTCATTGATCATCCATTAACCCTTTTTTCATTACAGGTTCTACAATTGGAGGCAGTTAATGAAACTACAATAGTCAGCTCCTCCCTTGATCAAACCATAGCCGTTTGGAGTGCTATAGATGGGAAATTAAAGTTTCATATGAAGTCAGTCTGGTTTTCGACACATTTGTATTAACGAAGCATTACTTTATTTACAATTAATTATGCCAATGTCATACTTTGCAGAGGGGTTACTGAACCAGTACATTGTATGGCTGTGTATGAACAAGAACTTATATCAGGAACTACGGCCAATCGTATCGGCGTTCATACTGCAGTAGACGCTACGTCGTCGTTTTCGTCAACAAAGTTAAGGTCCGACGCTTTTAAGGGAGTTCTTACTGCTATGGCTGTACTCCCATTAAACAGACTACTTTTACTGGGTGCTGATAATGGTGGAATTAATCTGCTGTGCTGAATGATTGCAGAGTAGTGTGATAGGGTATGTCAATTCGTCGTCTGTCATACTATCTTTATTATTTGTAATTTTAGATGCTAATGCATTATTCAGTTACTGCGTAATTATATCAGTTCTATTTTTAAGTATCGTTATACAAGTTTCTGCAGACATTCTGTAAATCCCTATATCCTCCAGTACCTCTGTTGTATTTTCATCTCGCTCTAATGATTCTAATAACAGCATTGCTGAACCCAGCAGCATATTCAGTAGTATACAGGCTTCGCGCGTTCTGTAATCACAATTAACAGAAGTAAGGGGATTGTTTAAAAATTGATAAACTACTGACAAGGAATGCTTACAATGGAAAATACGATTCTGGTTTACTAGTGTATAGGCCGAAGAGTGAAAACAAGTTTCTTGTAATGTCAAACTGTAACTGTGCTGATCCACCCATGTTAAATTGATTAACCATAACAACTTCTTCGAGCAGATACTATAGAAAACAAATATTGTAATGTGATAGGATAATTATTATGCAGAGGGACGATTACTTTCTGGTTAACTTACCTGGTCTAATTGAGTAGCCAAGTTTCGCCAAGCTTGATTAAAAAGTGGCAAAGCCAAAGTTTCATGAAGTGCATGTAAACGTGCTGCTAGTTCCTGAAACATTGGACATCCGCTCGGGGTCACTGAGAGGGAGGCTATTTCCTTATCCGACTGCATAGCAAACCATCTTTAAAAAGGAATACAAATTTTAGTTCATGAATTTATATTCAAATTTTTGTAAACTTACTTATCAGTTCTGTACGGACGGCTCTTTGCCTTAACCTCTAGTGTCACGGAATTGCTAATTTCATTAACTAATTTCTTTTCTAATCTTTGCAGCAGAGCCACAGCATCTTCAAACACTGATCCATCCTCCTCAGCAGCGTTTTCTGACATCAGATCTCTGTCAGTGGCGGTTTCGACTGACTCAAATTGCTTCTTGAAGAAATGCAATTGGAGAAAGTGCTGTATTCCAAGAGAATAAAAAGAGTAGTAATTGATAAAAGATGGTAATCAGAGGAGTTTCGTTCGTAGGTAATTATATCCATACCACTGTAGTGCCCCATTCTATAAGCACGCTGGACACGTAGTGTAAAGTATTAAGAATTCGTGGCATTATTGAATTCAGAGGATCTTCGTAATCCTCGTGTAATAATTGTAACAGGCGTACTCTCCAGTCATCTATCAACTCCAATTGTAGTTCAAGGAATTGTAATCTATATGCAGTCATAGAAGAATAATAGAGCATAAACGCTATGTTTAATAAATTATACTAGTTTTGGTGGACATACCTATGTCCAGGTTGAGGTAGATGATTATATCTATCGGTAATAGTCATCAAAAGCGTAAGAAAAGCTTCAGCACACTCAGTAACTTTCATATCATCCACATCAGGACCGGAGAGCCTCTCCCAAGCAGTTTCTGAGCTCAGTATAGCATCCATCTTTTCGGTAGCATCTAGTCAAGGAATTCTTCGTCTTATACATTCCTCATGATATTATGTCATCAAAATCAACTATGAAAACCTGTATGATGATTGTACATTTTTTCTCCATGTTTATCCACTTGACAAAGATATGCGCTTGGGTTAGAACAAAAACTGTTGCTGGTTGATTCTGAGGGTATAATAAGGATTCTCGTAACTCTCGTTCAAAGCCTAAGGCTTCATCTACCAGATGAGCAAATAGGCCGTCATCGTATTGAACAACTGGTAATTCTGAATGTAATTTTTCTACAGCCAATTGTACAAGACCTCGCATAAATTCAACCTATTAGAAAGAGGAGTGATAAGCATAATATATGTTGATAATAAATAAGCACTTTTTATCATTACACCTTGGCATTAACATGAGTGAAACCTAAAGAGTCAGCTACTGGTTGTACATTTTTGTGGACCCACTGTGCATGGTCCTTGATCCATGTGAGCACTTGGGTAAAAAACCATTCGGGTTTGTCTTGGCGATTCGTTTGTTTTGCACCTGTGAAATGGAAAATAAATCTTTGCCTCAGTGGACGAATTAGAAGTACAATTGGTAAGCTGACTGGTTGGAAATCAGTGAGCAGCATAGACTTCACTGAGGGTTTCATTGTCTCCTCTCTGATTAAATTTAGTCAAAGATTTGTAATGGAATATGTCATATTCAAATATTAATAGAATTATCAAAAGGATACGGAAGCTGTAGCTGGAAAAGATATTCTGTGAGCACTTTGAATCTCAGCATCACTTGTGGATTATACGAAGAAGCTAGAAAATTTATTGCGTGAGCTTGACTTCCGCAAAAGGGCCAATGCAATGCTTTCAGAATTTCATTGTATTCCCTGCAATTGTTAGAACTTACATACAGAAAACTTATGTGTTTAAATGGTAACATACATTGCTAGTTTATCTTTGAGATGATTATGCCAAAAGTGTAGTAGATCTCTGACATAATTTGTTAAATGATGACACGTTGAAGACTGTAATTGACAACTTGTTTCTGTCAAGTTTGTATATAATGTTATAGTCAGTTCATCATCTTTGGTTGACAATGATGCTTCGATTTGATCACTAAAAAATATTAACTTCAGTTTCTATAAAGGTGATATGATATAAAATAAATTGGTCACCTTGTATTCTCGATAAATTTAATGAGATGCAAGTAAGATAGTGCTTTATCCAAGTCCCCAATCTTATCGATATGCTGTTGAACTTCCACTGTTTTACTGTTCTGTTGTAATTGTTTTGCAATGCTTTTTTGCAGTACTTCACAGGCATTAACAACTTCATCAATTTCATTGCTAATTTGTTCAACACCTGCCACAGCAGCTTTTATTTTCGATGGTGCTTCAGTGGATACCAGGGATAACTAGGAAATAAAAAATATATTACTCTCATTCCTTAGTCATTATAAAATCTCAGTATCGTTCTCCTAGTTTTATTATTGGTACCGATTGCTCGATTTCCTTCCTTTCTTCTTTCAGCTGTTCATGTAACTGTATTATCTTATTCAGATTCTTTAGCTCTGTGCCCAGCTCAGCATTAAATTTCTCTACGACTTTCTTTTTAATGTCCATCATAATTTTAATAAGACAAGAATCAGTATAACCTACATAAATAAACACGCACAAAGAACTTGATTTCTCACAGTTTAAGTACAACGATCATTAGTTCCAAAACCTGTTCTGACCATAACAAATAGTTTATTATGCTAATTGGCTATTAGAATTATTGTATAGCTAGATCGACACGTGGAGTTTATGCGCTGACGTTTACACAGCTTCAACAGCTTTGAGACATAGGCGGCTTTGATAAACCCTGATCCATTTTACGAATAATCTACACGTATTTCTTGATCAATTCTAAGGATACATTATAATTATTTCTTTAAAACTATAAATAAAAAGTTGTTCAAATGAACTATATATTTCTAAATTTTTCCATGCACATATGAATTCAATTCTATAGATTGAGCGGTACGCTAGATCAACGTTGCAACGCTAAGCATTCAAACCTTCGACGCTTATTGTCATTCAGAGCGTCGATGGCATTTTGAAAATATGTATGTACATAATGCGTGCCATTTATAAGTTTTAGTAAACTAAATGAAGGCTTTAAACAAATGTAATGAAAGTTTAAAGCAAAAGTTCAAATGACAGGTTGTATATTGGCAGAGGTGTGCAGTAAAACGCAATTTCTCATTGTGACGCATTCGAGTATGGAAGGTTGCATATGCGAAGGCGCATTTCATTTCCCTTTCGTTTTTAAAAGTGCAAATTGACTGCATATCTTTGTTTATATTAGCTATGGTTTAGGATTTTCAGTTCAATTTATCGCATATACTCAGTCCACGAGTTCCATGTGTTATTATGAAAAATCGAAAACAATGAACTCTCTAGCAGCAATACGTGGTTCTGCATAGGATTTTTTTTACGAAGTATGCATTTACTTCGTTTTGCACTGAATTATATATCATTTTTCTGTCTTACTATATAGTTCCGTAATTTTATGGAAACTTGAACCCTATTTCATATCTTGATACTACATATACCAAAGGTAAAGTAAAACCGATAATAAGAGTTGCCATTAGAACTATCTTCCGGTATTCTTAAAATGCCGTCACAACTTAGTTGTGGACCGGAGCGGTGCAATGAGCGATGTAGTGAAAAGGCTTAGTATTCCTCCTTACTCTGTTCAAGAATCGGAATGCCCGTTACTATATCGCCCGGCGTGAAACCTGTTATCACTCGACCCGTACCCTACCGTGTCATTAGCGACAGTTGGCGCCAGTGACCCCCAGCATGAGTGAACACGACAAACCTGAACGCCGCAGAGTGGAGGAAGCGAGTGAGCACAAAAATATATTCATATACATATAGCCAGGCTGCGACATCAATTCCACTTTGAAGGGCCATCTCTTTACCAACCGAAATGTAATTAAGTCCCTCCAAAGTAGAACTGCTTAGGCGGCGTCTCACTCCTATATTCTTCTTTCACCTGTTTAATTGACATCTGCTAAAAGAAATAAATTCTGTACACTAATCCTCACTAAATAATATCATATCTCTAACCTGAAATGTAATTATGCAATATAGATTATTTTTAATCTACGGATTCGCATTATACATGCTACAAGACCCACAACTGACACGAAAGAAAAAGAAAATAAGAAAAGTATATGCTTCACTTCTTTATTTTCATGCTATCGCTTTATAAGGATACAAATCGAAATTCTTAACACATTGCATTGAGCACGTTCGTAGTGAATATTATAGACATACGTTGCAGTATTGCGTCATGGTATTACCCCTATAATATACAAAGAATAAAACTCTTGTTTACTTCAAGGCACGCGATTGCTAGTGATTCATTAATATTAATTATCATAGGGACAGTCAAAGGTGTCTTGAGAGATGACTACATTATGTACCATATCATATTATCAATTACTATACCAGAGCTACAACAGATTATAATTTAATAACTGTATATATGCGTAATAAAAATGAGTTACTGTTACAGTCAAAACAATGCACTCGACTGCTTTATACCATTTATATCGAATGACAAACAAATATCACATTTCTCATTCAGTGTCACTATACATATAATTCATACTCACAACCCCTCACACTCCAATGTGCATTATCTTTACATATAAACTTGACTAATAACGCTCTTACGATATAAAGGTATAATAATAATGGCAGTCGTACATCATCAAACTGTCATTAAAAATAATAATACATACGGACATACGTACGCGTCAATTGTTTAAAAAAATTAAAAGCCAATTTTTTCACCTTTCGATAAAATTTAACCTGCGGATAAACTACTAAAACATGAAAATGATTGGTTTGCTGGGGAGTTATTCGCAGCTTAAATTTTAACCGAAAGTGAAGAAACTGACTATAAGGATGCAACTACCCACACAACACTGGGATTTTAGAAATACGTCATATAGACGTCGTCAAATGCCACTACTGATATACGACAGACACCCGTAAATCTGCAAATGACATCTTGCAGATGTCATTTAGAAGTATGTTTGTCCACCTACGGATATCTTTCTGTCTGCCTTTTGTACAACCTACCTGTCATTCATAGAATGCATTTCTAACATCCAACTGACAGTTTGCTTCATACGAATAAGATATTCTTATAAGGTAGATGGCGCAGTCATCGGCCATGTACTGGCACGCTCATTGGTTGGCTAAAGCCTCGAGAAGCCGTCCTATAAGCATTTCTCGAAGGCAACATAACATATGAAATAACACAACAATGAAAGTTAGACGCGCTAAAAATGACGCGTCTGCTGATAGGTTAAAATCATTCAATGAATGTATGGACATTTTAATAAATGTATAAAATATGATAAAGCAAACAATCTATTAACGATTACACGCGTGCGAGGTTCCCAAATGTTATTGTAGTTAATAACTATAACGTATATGATAATAATAATAAATGGTAAAAAAGAATAATGGGCAACATAAATGTCGACATTAAAACGACATTCTAAAGATGTCATACCGCGTTGTGTTTAAGAACATCTGCATAAGACGTCTACGGAATGTATCACGCATATCATTTTTCAATGGACGTCAGTAGGACATTGCAGACATAATTCGGATGTCGGTCGCATGTTCTGTGTTGTGTGGGTAACCCCTTGACTTAGTCCACACAGCTCAAACATCCCAAGGATGCCTCTAGGACATCCTATGGACGTATAAACGTCGTTTCTCGTTCCGACGTGTGTTTTGCGCTATGTGGGCGGATATTCCATCATCAAACATAATGATTCTAAATGTAAATAGCGACTCTGAATGTCTGGACGGATTTTTTCACAAGGCGTGAACTAGAGCGCAAAAACACACCGATTCAAACTTTTATCACACTGACTATTCATTTTCTATCATTTCATTAATGTACATTGTAATAGGTAATATGCTTGATCGATTACCATACTCTCTCTCTCTTTCTCTTTTTCTCTTTATGCATTTCATTGTAATGTCGGGAATTAACTACTGTACGACTAATGTTAACGTTACTGACTGTATTATCTGTACATAATAACTTGGATGTTGAAAGAAAGAGTCTTGAGCACACGCCGTTAGTGTGAGCGTTATTGTTTTATTATTTTTTCTTTGATTAATGGTGCTTTTGACTTTTTTAAAATAAGATTCACCATTTTTCTGGGCAATTGTTTTCATTCACTTGTTACAGCATGATCCCGATATCCTCTTATAATTAAGAGGCTATACGCATTATCTATAAATACCTGAAACGTGAGCCGTTTTGATATTTTCAACATCCAGCTATATATACTCAAATTTTTTCATACGATATATGAATGCCTGAGAAGTCTCTAGGCATATAGTGGTGGGGTGGGAGAGGGTTTCTTAAGGAAATAATGACGTCAGAGCAAATCCAAAAATATATCATGATTGATCTTCGAGTCATTTTACGGGTAGCTCATCTTGATCCACCGGACCCATCTTCCCCGGACTTCCCCTAGGTATATCTTATCTTAGTTGACCTGGCCATTGAACCTTTTTCGGGCCCGCCGATTATTTAACACCCAACTTAAGGCAAACTTATATCTCAAAGTACGCACAATTCATCCACATCTAATCCGCACGAGTATAATTCTAGTTTTTTGCTTGGCTCCTGACAGAAAAAATTTGTTTGAAAAATACCTGTCACAACTTCTTAAAGTGAATCCAATAGAGAATCCAATAGATCCAACTGATTCTCGTCCCAACCAACGGTGGCGATGAGGAGTCCGGTAAGGTCATCTTCGCTAAGACTCACCTGCGTAGACTCAGGTACTTCAGGTAGACTATCGGGAATCGGTGGTGAGACGCTGCTTGGTGGAGTCTCATAGAGTATTGATGTGACTGGAGTATTCGGTGTGATTCTAGTCTTGGCACCACCGTTACGACGGGAGGAGGCTCTTCTTCTGGAACGTCGACCTTCCTCTAGACGCTCTAGATCCAACTTCCAAAAACCACCCTTGCCTGGTTCATCCTTTGAACGAGGAAGCTTCACGAAGCATTTATTCAGCGAGAGATTGTGACGTATTGAATTCTGTAAATAAATTTACTCAATAAATCATTTATTTTTGTGTATATAATAATTTTATAGAAAAACTTCTTTATCTTCAGACTTACCTGCCAGGCTGGATCCGCATGCTTGTAATACATGAAATTTTCCCGAATCCATCTGTAGATGCTGGACAGAGTTAATTTATTATTATTTGCTCGCATAGCAAGACAGATCAGGGTGGCGTAGGAAAAGGGTGGTTTAGCGTCGGAGTCTGTTCGATACTTCTCGGCGTTCTCCACGAGATCTATAAAATCCAGATGAATAGAACATTCGTAATTTCATTTGAGAAATAGTTATGCAAAATTGACACGAAGTGGATACAACCGATCCGCATACCTAGTTCGGCCTTGAGCAAAGGAGACATCTTCTTCGGCGGATGATGAGCGACAGAGGATTGGGGTTGCGGATGCGGTGGTGGCGGCGACGGTGAACAAGGTGGCGTCGGTAGATTTGACGCACTCGTTATATCCAGCGATTGCAGCCATGATAGACTTGTCAATTCTGCCTCAACGCCGTAATTTTCCTCCGCGTCCATCTTCGCCGGGACTGATTCCTCCTCCGTCAGTCCGTCATCAACGACGAGTACCTCCGTTCTCATTTTCACCATCTTTCATATCAGAAGAATCTGTGAAAATGTGATTCTAAGAAATTCTTCTTATTTCACTTGAAAATTCCGTAAGGATTTTCCGTATTGCGATTTTATTCAGGATCGCTCTTATTGAGCTACTCAAACTCACTGGGTCCGACTCACGCTTCCTCACCCAACGCCAATGCAGTAAGTATGATTTGCGTTCCCAAAAGGATATTGACAATTCTATTATAATTGGTATCAATTATATTTTCACAATATTAAGCAATTTTCAGACGCGTCTTCACTGCCTTCCAATTATTCCAATCAACCAAAGGTGCTACCCTAACAACACTTTCACTCCCGGTACGAGGCTTTACAGAGTCTTTTTCTACCGTACTACTTGGATGGTACCAACACACTTTAGAAAAACAATGGACGAACAGTAAAAATGCAAGTTGATGAATACGCGAACGAATGGATGAACGACGTACTAAAACGTTAACCACTGGCCACGTATAGCCGATTGCGACGTATGATGACGTGGGCTAGATCGTACTTTCGTCCCTTACTCTGTCACGGGGGTGACTAGTATAATAGGGGCGGCTGGCAAACAGCCTACCGGGGGTCGTTGGTGCGCGTGCGGCGACAGGTGCCTGGTTCATCGCAGGTGGACCATGCATAGGACCTACGTTACACAGCCCTACGTCCACTGTTATTATCAGCCACCATAGATCTACCTGTATCCAGGAGCGTAACCGGCTCGCTAGACGACCTCAGCTACATAAATTGGCAATATACAATATTGTGATTGAAAAATCAGAATCACAATTCTACCCGATGGAAACTACAAGGATTTAAGGAAAAGAAAATTTATGGTTATTTCATGAGGGTGCCTACATAACCTAACTTCTTGGACATTACTCTGCAGACACCTGGCATTCTGACACCTTTGATAGGGGAACAAAATTGTGGTGCAGTAGGCTGAAAACGGAAGCGGAAGTAAAAGCTGTACTGCCCGTTACGGTTGTAGGATCGAAAGCTACCCTCTGGAAGAAAATATATGGCAAACCATAAGTATTTTTCAATGTATAAAGATATATATTGAAATAGGATAACTGCTGCAAGGGAGGGGCGGGGGGGCGGTTGTATCTGGTTGTAGCATCCCGATGGTATATCAGGTTCTTTTATACTGCGACACTCGACGGGGACCGCCTTCAGAGCCCATTCACTAGGGGTGGACGCGAATGGCGTATGAGATTCTGAGAGACGCGACTGGATTGGTTATCCTGTGGGAGGGCCAGTGAAGAGATTCGTTATCGTTCAACCCCACCGTCCTCAGTCGCCCGGGTGTAGCAAGTGGATACCAGCCAAACCAGACCAAGGAGGGATGCTTGTTTGGGCGGTTAGAGGGTGGTCCTATTGTGTCCAGCAAGGCGAACGAACGAATAGGGGCGATCGGTCCGTTTGTCCGTCGTCAAACTGGAAGTATCTGCGCGCTACGATCAATAATCTCCTGGGAACATCCATCCCTCTGCCTCCCACCTGGTTCTGTAGCACCTGCCGCCATCCAAGCGACTTCAGGTTGACTCACTACACTGGCCAACCAATCTATATACCGTGAATAACAGGTGCTTGCTCCGCGACCCTATGCGTACTTTGCATATTAAAGTTCTTGATAATTTTCAGATAGAATTATTTAAACTATTTTTGGTATACATCAGAGTGTTGATGTAAGACAGATAAAATCATGGATGAGACAATCAAGAAGCTCTATAGAGTTTAGCCCAAGGACACTGCAAGAGCTTATGTCTTTTACTATCCAAAGAACAATTGATATCCTACATATAGATTCTTCTTGGATTTTCTACTGATAGGTATGTATGAAGATTTCGAAAACATTATGTTGTAATATAATTTTAAAGGTAAAGAAAACCTAAACTCTTGAGCAACGCCAGAAGAAGATATTAACGGGAAATGATAATAGATCAAACCTTCTCGGATGATGTGGACGTATTTCAATGGGTATTATAAAGCGTTATAACTTGTTATATAGATATACAACTTCCAAGAGGGTAGAGGTATCATAAAATATTCAGAAAAATTGATCCTCCGACCGCACAGCAGCACTCTGTCAGAACTAAAGGGACCATATAGAAGCTGATGGGGACCTGATCGACATTCAACTACGTTTCTATTATCCTTTCCTTGATCGATCCCACTATCATTTTCGACCATCTTTCATTTTGATATTCCGAATTGATTTTTATGACTATTAGTAGTGTAATAATTATACAGGGCGCACTTACCTTCAGGAGAATTCAGCACTCGGTACCGATAGCAACCCGACGTAGTCAAAGACATGAACCACACGGACTAAATAAAATTGTTTTGATTCAAAAGGACAATAAAAAATGTCTGCTCACGTTATAAACAATGAACACGTTCTTGTTAAACACCTTTCGGTTAAACTTTGGTACCAGTTCACTTTGGGATACCACGCACGTTATCTCTGATGAACATTTCCAAGGATTTTGATCTAATAGCAAGTTTTTAATTAAATAATATAATTAATAATAAGAAATAAAATAATATCCATCGTCCTTTTGAATTTTGATCAATTATACCCACTGGTAGCAGGTTTAATGCTCTGGTACTGTGTATTGAGATCAGAGGAATTTCCGATGACGATATTTCCAGGAGTATAAGGGTTCGCGAACTATAAAGCCACTGATAGAATTCCTGATCGATTTGCGAGTAGGCTGCCGTTGCAACTCAACTGGCAGACACCCCGGCTTAAATGATAATTGGTCCCGGTGGAACGTAACGTAACAGCAGGAGGAGCGACGACGAATGTTACCACCATCGCCTCCAGCCACCACCGGCATCGGCACCCCCATTTAGCCGCCATCTTCTTACCTGAAAAGGGACCAACAGCGGCATTGACGACTCCTACTATACTCTATTCGTTCTGGATATCGATCGACGCTCTCACAACCCTGAGCTACCTGGCGTTTCACTTCCGTCTGGGTACCGGGTAGCACCTGTACCCGCAGCTTTGTATTCCCTAGGTTCACCACGGCTGACCATTCACGTCGGAACCACCAGCATCATTTTACCTCCGGATGTGATAACAGCGATAGGGAGAGTATTGAACGTTTGTTCGTCAGACTCGGCTGATTCGCAATTAATTGTTATTTATTCTCCTTACGGTACAGTATTTTCTTTTAACGTTCGTATAAGCTTGTTCCTAATAAAATCGCCAGAACGAGCAATTAGGTACTTTGTACTGTTTTGGCGAGCTATTTCCAAGTCGTATGCTTTATAAAACATGGAAGTAAAACGTTAAACAATATATACAATTCACAACAATTCGTCGGATTATTTTTCAATATTACAAGAACTACAGATCGTTCTGGAGATGATATCTAAATGTTTATAAGAGGTATTTTTGCAGTGGACTCTTGTGAGCTCAGTAGGAAAGTATGCTAAGTAAATTATTCCATGCGTTCACTCTTCTTCTTTTTCAATTCTACTTGGATATTGTGATTTCACTTCTTTTAACCCCTACTCGCTATCGAGTATTCTGACGTGATACAGCTCTACGACGACGGCAGCCCTTGCAATTGACTATCTACTAGTGGGAAGAGCGGCTCATGCTCCTCCATTTTTTCCTTTATCCTTTCATTTTTATTTCTGTAAATATAACATCCGACGGAAGGTCGTCAAGGAATGCTTTCTCCCTTGCTCTTCTTCATCTTCTATGGTGACTCCTATTCATTTAAGGCTGATTGGTGGTGAAAGGGGTGACCCCATTATTGGCCATATTGTCCAACACGCCACTAATATAAGCAGCTACGTCTATCGTCGCCTTTTCAGCTTTCCGTATAAACGGATGCTCCAATAGTTTGTTGTACTTAGGGCGCTGAGTCTCTTCCTTAATTAAACTGAAGTAAAAAGGAAGAGAAATTAATGTTGAATAGGATAGTATTTCACAGGTTTATGGTTTCAGGAGAATAAGTCAAATGTCTTACCATGTATTAACAAAATTCACAAAGTCCATGGTAAAATGATTGCCGTTCTCATTGGGTGACAGTCGAGGAGGATCACCCTGCACCACCTGATAGAGCTGCTCGAAAACAGAGTTCCATTTTGGGTAAGGAAAATATCCGGTGGCTACTTCCATTAACGTGATGCCTAAAGACCATACGTCACTCCTTACATCATAGCCTGGTGCCCGCTGAGGGTCTATTCTTTCAGGCTGTAAAGAGGGCTTTAATAATTAAGGGTTGTCGGGATGGAAATCGGGGCTTATAATAGCTGTATTAAATGTTGCTAACTCACAGCCATGTATGGTCTACAGCCAGCATCTCGGGTACGGGCAATCGAATCTACAAGTTGCCCGGAAATACCGAAATCGCATAATTTTATATTGCCACGTCTATCGAGCAGAATGTTGCTCGGTTTTACGTCTCGGTGTATAATCCGCAATTTTTCTTTTAGATAATTTAGCGCCTTAACTGTTGCTACGGTTATTTTACCGAGGATACACTCAGGTATCCTCTCGTTTAGTCTCTCATATATGAACTTATAGAACTTGTCTAGCGAGGTGTCCATTAGTTCCATACAAATCCAACAATCTCCCTGTAAATAATAGTATTTTTTTTAATTGTTTTGAAATATCCTACAGGTAGTGGGAGATAATTAAATAATTGTGAAATACCTCTTTAAATAAAGCCCCATAAAATTGCACAATGCATGGGCACTCGTTGGACTTCATTACAACTTCCAGATCCATCAGTAATTGTTTTTGTTCTCTCTCGTCGACCGTCGAACGAATTCTCTGCATAGAAAAATAGAATGTTTTCGTATATAAAGAAAAATATCTTTTTTTTATATTTTTGACCAATTGCAGTAACGTAAAATACGAGTGGATACTCGTCCAAAGACAGATAGAATTTTCTTTGTATTTAAAAAACTTTTGATGCATTATCTTACCTTCACAGCCATGACGGTATTGCTTATCCTATGTATCATCTTATTTACAGTACCAAAACCACCCCTTCCTATCTCACCCAAATCCTGAAGATCTTCGCTTGTAAAATCATATACTACATCGGGGGTCAGTTGTAATTTACCTGTGCTCTGCATTGATTGGCACATTCGTAATGTGTCCCTGTAATAAATTATAACATTTAATCCAGATTTTATCCTATGGTAAATAACTGAACTAACCTTGCATTATCAGGACGAAATTCTTGTTGCCCCGTAGGACGGGGCCTCACTGGCAATGTAGGTAATGGTACAGGCAAGCTTGGGCGTGAAGACCTGTACATAAAAATAAGATTACTCTATTTTATTGGAATATTTAGAATAAGTACAATTATATTAATCTTGTAATACATACGATAAAGGTGGCCGCACAGGTGTGTCAGAAGAATTAGACAATGTTGAATTAGACAATGACAGACTGCTACCCTGTGACTGAAAACTAAGTCTTAACTGCCTTCGCCTCTCTGCTAGTAAATAGAACATAAAATTATGTTATGAGTGACTGTTAATGACTTCTCCTAAATTGATCAAATGAGAGCGTACCTGTCATTTCATTTTGAACATCACTATTAGATCGAAAATCTAAACGCTGAAAATTGAAAGTTCTGGTGGAACCTGAAACGAAAAATCCGTTTCTACCTATATAGCGGAGATTCATACCAATTAGCAAGGAATCTAGGTTAGAACAGTAAAAATATAAATCAAGTGTTATACTTCAAACAATAAATTTCTCATTTACCTTGATTTGCCTGATTCGAGGAGTTTCCCTGATTTTCAGCCATTCTGAAGGGTTCAAAGGTTCGGTTCCCGTACACAAAACCACTTGTCAAGGCACTCCTCTTAGGAGACCTTTCCACAAGAATTTATTAGCCTAGCATGCGTATCGTGCAATGACTGAACCATTTGTATGGCTCACAATTTTATAAACGAGTACAGTAAATTTCAAGTTTTCAAGCAGTTCCAACGAAATCCGAAGAATCTTTCCCTTCACTAAACTTCCTTTAGTATTCCGTACTGCTTCGCACTCATTCGCACTGAACCACACTGAACTGATGGGAAGGCAAACGACGGCCAGGCCCAAGACCGAGATGGACAATCACAACTTAAATACCGTTCACAGTATTGGAAAGCTAAATCGCCTGTCGCAAAGTCACCTTAAGCTGTATGTAGTACACAGGGCAACTGAACAAATACACTGAAATAATTAAATCTTGAAAAAATGGCTATATTTCGAACGTTGCTGAGACAAGTTACATTTCAAAAAGTTCTTCTTGGGAGTAAACGGTTAGGATTGTATAAATTATATTAAAATAATCTATGATGTGATCATGTCTCTTAGTTTATAGAGAAGAAAACAATTGTAACCTACATTCTGGCTACAATTATTTTGTAACTTTTTTCAATTGCAGATCAGGTGTAATTAGTTTGACTAATAACTACAGTTTGTTTCCATCAACTTTTATTAAGGGAACTTTCATACCAAGTGAACAAAATAAACTTAAGGAATCCGGAGAGCTTCAGAAAATTGCTCACATTCCTATCAAACCAGCGTTCAATGATGAAACAAGTTCTGAATTTTATGATCCAATCGTTAGGTTTGTTGTATTAATATTATATTGAATATCTTATATGTTAATGCGTATAATTGCTGTTTTCCTTTTATGCATACAGAAAGTTTATAAATTACATAATGAGAAAGGGCAAAAAGGTATTAGCAAGGAATTTACTGGAAAAGACATTTGAAAATATAAAAAGAATTCAATTAGAAAAATATAACTCATCGCTCGAGGCACAAACAGAGATTGAATTGAATCCTACAGTAATTTTGCACCAAGCTTTAGCTAACTGCAAACCTGTTCTTGAGCTTATGCCAATGAGAAGAGGCGGTGTTAGATACCAGGTATATTATATATCACAATCATTGTTGTGTTTGTGTATGTATGTATACATATATATGGCAATGTATCTGACATATTCAACTAATAATTTATCAATTCACTTATGTTTTACTAACTTCAATTTCAGGTTCCTGTTCCAATCAGAGAATCGAGGTCAGCTTTTTTAGCAGCTCGGTGGATAATAGAAGCTGCCAAAGATAAAGAACGTACAATACACTTACCAGAAAAGTTAGCATGGGAATTGATTGATGCATCCAAAAATCAGGTAGATTTTGATTTTGTGAAATATACTAATTTTCATTTAATATTTTTATTATTTATTGAAATGAATCTTTCATTCGTTTATAGGGCCGTGCTGTGCGAAGAAAACAGGAACTTCACAAGCAATGTGAAGCAAATCGCGCCTATGCTCATTATCGATGGTCATAGAGATTGTAGGATATAGAAGTGACATTGTATCAATATATGATGATAAATAATAGTCACTTTTTATCCAAACATCATGTATAAAAGTTCATTAAAATAATAATTATCTTACACAATAAATCATTTTTACTCTTAATCACTTATACGATTAGAATGATGCAGATTAGTAAAGATCATTCCTTTACCATTTCAATACCTCCAAAAACATGATTCATTTTATCATCATGAAATATTTTTGATTGTGTAAGATTAATCTTTAAAATTTCCTTTGAAGGGTAAAAATACACTTTTTTGTATAACGCATCTGTGATAGAAGGTGGTATGCTAGAAAAAGGAACAATATCTGGTACTTCAATGTACAAGTCCCGTCTTCTTCCCCAATAATTATTATAAGCAAGTACCACGTCCTTCTTATTCTTATGTAGGTAAACAAATCCTATTATATTATTGCAACAATATCCCACTGAATGCATTAATAAGTTACTTGCAATTGCTGTAAGACAAAACAATGCACCATTAATCTTATGCAAGGAAGTATGAAAGAAATCTATATCATTACATATAAACTCACCAATAAATAATATACTAGCAAAAGTATCTGCAGAAATAATATTTACACCGGTAAGTATAAAAGATCCAGGTATACAAATCCCACCTAGAATAGACTGTTGCAGCTTGACTCGATTCCAGGTGCTAGCCTCACGGATTAAGGAAAATTGGTAAATAGTTTCATAATCTCGTAACTCTTCAGGTATAGATTGCGAAGCATCTCGCGAAGTTGTTTGAAGAATATTTGACATTTGGGGTAAAAATTTTCGCCAGACATGAAACGCAACGCACCTTCTCGTGAGCAACGCCATTTTTAAAAATTAAAACCTTTTTTTTCCAACAACCAATATAGCATTAGTGGCGTATACTTTGGTGGAAGAAATGGCAAACATAAACGATGAATTCCTGCTGCGTATAGAGATACCTACTATAGGTAAATATGTTTCAAGAGAAAATCTTATATCAGCTGTAGATAATTTTATGATTCGTTCAAATGATCCAAACGCTTTAACACATCTGATTTCAGTGAACACGTGTTTGATAAAACCGAGTATCTGGAAAGTGTTTGAGACTAAAGCTCTAAAAAAATTATAAAAACTTTGTCAATTATTTTTGTAAATTAATGATGAGCTCAAATATATTGAAGGAAGCGTATGTAGATTTCGAATATTAAATAAAATTATAAATTGAACGTTAATTTTGTTTAACACAGAATTTGTTTACAGATTTGAAGTAGAAACTAAGCATGGTGCATTTTATATGGGTGGGAATATTGAGGTATGCCTAGTTGCATTGCTAATTTATAATAAACATATTTAGAATATCCTTATTTTAGCTCTTAAATATTCTTTTTAGTGGAGTGCAGATGGTGATTATATATTGTGTCAAAAGAATGGAGTTGTATCCGTAGTAAATATAAACAAAGGTTCTGTTAGCGTATCTTTAGGGGAAACAGGACCTGATCAGGATGAAGATACAATTAATACATTTACATTATTTCCTGATAGTGAATCTATTGTCTCGCATCATAAAAGTGGCTTATTCAAACTCTGGGATTGGAAAGGTACTAGTTTGAACATATGTAATATATAGTTATTTATAGAATTTTTATTAAGTAAGGTAATTTAAAAATATATTCTAGCAGGGAAACTTAAAAAAATGTGGAAATCTATTCATAATGGTCCAGTAGCTAAAATTGCTGTTTCATCCGATGGCTTGTCAATGAGTTCTGGTGGCAGTGACAGTAATGTTAGAATGTGGGATTTGCAGCATCATGCGTGCACCCACAGCTTTAAAGGTATTCAAGGAGTTGTGAGGTAAGTCTGGTTAAAAAAAGCATAGAATTTGCATTTACTTATCTTCTTTTTTTACAGTATTTTAGTCTTTCATCCAGATATTAAAAAGCAGCTTCTCTTCGCAGCTGGTGATGACACTAAAATACACGTGTGGAATACACAAAATGGCCGAGAGGAGAGAGTGCTTTCTGGTCATTTTAGTAAAATCACATCAATATCCTTTCACGATGATGGAATACACTTGATCAGGTAGTAATATGAAGTGTGTAATGTTATTCTATGAGTCACTATGTACATATCTCATTAGCTTATTTATCTTTATAGCTCAGGGCGTGACAAGGTATTGATTCTGTGGAATATTACAAAAGGAACAGCAGTTCGTACAGTTCCTGTTTTTGAGGGAATTGAAGGTGCCTTCATTTTACCAAAGTGCTGCGATCTTCCATTTCCTCGGGAGAATTCTGATGGAATTTATGTAGCAGCTGCTGGAGAAAAAGGTTTTTACAGCACAATCATATCACAATCATTTTCTTCGATATTCTTTACAAAAATGTTTCTAATTTCAACATAATTTTAGGGATTGTCAAGATATGGGAAATGAGGGAAGCACGTCAGGTTTATATTCAAAAAAATTCTTTGGTGTCTTCTGCAAAGGAAGAAGGCGGATTGGCTATAATTCATTTACTTTACAACCCAATAATCAATTGTATAGTTGTAGCTTCTGTGGATCATAATATAATTATTCATTCTATGAATACCTTTGAATGTAAGAAGCAGGTGAGGTTTCTTAAAAGAAATTACTCACATCCATATCTAAATTTGTAGTACTAATATACAATTTTGTGTAATCTCACCAGTTGGTGGGTTACAGTGACGAAATTTTAGATATCGCTTGTCTTGGTACTGATGATTCCCATTTAGCTGTGGCAACCAACAGTGCTGATATTAAATTATATGAATTAATGACAATGGATTGTCAATTACTCTGTGGTCATACAGATCTTATTTTATCACTTGGAACAACCTCAGCCGATCAACACGTATTAATATCATCAGCCAAAGTATAAAAAATTTTAGTTAACTAATAAGTCAGCTAGTGCCACTAAATGGAGATTTAGAATTTAGAATAAATTAATGATTTTAGGATAACAGTGTCCGCGTATGGTATATGAATTCTAAAACGAAAAAAGTATCTTGTATAGCATCAGCTGTTAGGCATACAGCTTCAGTTGGTTCAGTTGCTATCTCCAACACATCAGCTAAGTTCTTTGTCTCAGCTAGTCAAGATTCATGCATTAAATTATGGAATTTACCTGAAAAGTTAAATTTCGGTAATTATCAATACAATGCCTATTAAATTTTCAGTAATTACTCTTTACGAATCACTAAAAATTTGGTTTCTTTACTTACAGATGAAAAAGTGACAATGAACGTAACGCATACAGAATTGGCCCATGAAAAAGATATTAATAGCATAGCAGTTTCACCTAACGACAGATTTATTGCTACTGGATCACAAGATAAAACGGCCAAGGTATAATTAGATATTGATCATCACCTTTTGCCACGTGTAATGAACAAAATGTTGCGTATTTAAAATAAAATATTTGCAGTTATGGACAGCAGAGAGCTTACAATTACTAGGAGTGTTACGAGGTCATCGTAGAGGAGTATGGTGTGTTAGGTTTTCTCCAATTGATCAAGTACTACTGACCACATCAGCTGACTGTACAATCAAATTTTGGTCTTTGACAGATCTAAATTGCTTAAAGGTATAATTAACAATTAATAGAACCCTGTAGTACTAACTTGCATATTTCTAATATTATTTCTCTTTGATAGACCTTAGAGGGACACGAATCATCAGTATTAAAGGCAGAATTCTTGTCACGGGGAATGCAACTGATTAGTTCCGGCGGAGATGGTCTTTTGAAACTATGGAGTGTAAAAACCTCAGAATGTATAGCTACTTTAGACGAGCATGACAGCAGGGTATGGGCTTTGACAGTAAATTCCAAGGAATCCCACATAATCAGTGGTGGCAGTGATTCATTACTGGTAGTATGGCGAGATGTAACTGAAGAAAAACTAACAAAAGCTGCTGAGGAAAAAGAAGAATTGGCCCTGGGAATACAGAGATTATCAAATCTATTAAAAGCTGACAAATTGACAGCAGCTTTGAAATTAGCTTTAAGGCTTGACCGACCTTTTCAAGTATTAAAGATAATAGATGGTACAATGATATTTTTATCCCTTAATAATTTCCCTTTATACTTTGTGATATTAATAACAAAAAACGTTCTTTTCATATATGATTAGATATCATAAAAAAGGGCAAAGAAGGGCTAGTAAGCACGATACAGGAATTGAAACCGCATGAAAAGGAATCGTTACTCAGATGTGCGGTTACTTGGAATACAAATAGTAGAAACTCTCAAGCGGCTCAGGTACGTCAAAGCTATAGTCACTTGTCAGACATTTTCAACGAACTGATTAATAATAATTTTTAATTTCGCAGTTGATATTGCATACGCTATTAGATGACATCGGTACTGAACAGTTACAATCATCAGACTTGGGTTCTTCTCTAGAAGCCATGATCCCTTACACTGAGAGACACTTCAAGAGATTAACACAGTTACTACAAGATCTTCATATACTTGAATATACAATAAATCGTATGAAACCACATACTCAGATAGGACATTAATTTTAATACACAAGATAAGACAGTTTTAATAAATGTCATATTGTTATGTCATATCCTTAAGACTTTTCATTCAGCCGAGCGCCTTCTGTTAATATTTCAAGTGTGTACAGTACAGAAAAGATCTCACGCAAGGAGATAAAAAAAAAGGAATTTTTCATGATCGCATAAACTATATTATTATTTAATCTAGATTTACTCAACTCTTAAACGGACTACGAGTACCAGAGAGTAACTTGCCAAATACTCATAAAGTACTTATTAAGGCATATATGTAATCCGTGTACTTTCTTGCAGTAGCGCGTAATCAGATAACTTTCTAGAAACGTAAAACCACGACATCGACGAATTCGTCACTATTAAGTCTTTTAACGCATAGCCGCATGACGACGAAAATTTCTAGAAATATAAAGGCGCATCAATTTAAGTACTATCATCATGGAAGTAGAGTAACCGGTTGTGACTACGAAAAAATGATGTCTTTCACGTGGAAATAAGTCATTGCGAATGAGTGAAAATACATTAATCTTCATCATCTCGACACAATTGTTCTTGAGAAAAGAATAGCGAAGCCCGGAAAGTTTCAACAGAGATAATAGAACATATGCAGCATCCACAGTTATAAATTTTCAGAGGAAAATCGATCCCATAGTAAGTACGGTTGTTAGAGGTAAAGGATCATACGTAAATTAACAATAGCAAATTTACCAGACAAAACTAAGAGTCGGTGCCTCTTGTATGGATTTCAAGTGTATTCGAGTACCTTAATCCTTGAGTATACTGAGAAGGCTGGTGTCTCAAGCCGATTGTGTGTTCTGCAAGCATACAAGCGAGGTGGGAGCTGGGAGCTGGGAGTTTCGTCGGCTGTCTGGCTTCCAGTAAACTTAGCTGGTTTGGCACCTTCAGCACTGCTTCAAGGAAACATCAGTTACACTCGGTCCGTTCACTGTCAAGGGAGCTTAGGATGGCTCGAAACGGCAGGATCACCCTGCTGCCAGGGATCATTCTGCTTCTCCTGAGGACACTGCAATTGGATATTGTATATAGTGCTCAAGTGTAAGTTATAATTACGTCTAGTATTTAATAAGAGTATTTATTTTCTATCCTGGCTGTTCTGGACGCCGAATCCCGAAGACTATTGGAGTTCTCAAATGTACAGCAAGACGAGGTTCCGCTTCAGTGTCTCTTTGTGTCTCACTCTCTCATCCGTACGGTGGCCAATACTCCTATTATTAATCCTCATCATTTACTAATTAAAACAAACCTTGAAAGTGTCTTCTGATTCTCTATCCTTATCGCTGTCATTCCAATGAGAATTAGTTGAATTAACTGATTAATCGTAGCGCATCAGTAAATCAATTAGCTAAAGTTAATAATCCATTTCGATATATCGAGTCATTCAAGACAAGGAAAGTCGAAGTGCTATGCGATTTATGCTCGATGCATCTCGATTGATCTTTATCAATGACGCATCTCGTCTCTCCTATCAAGACTATTATTATAGCTAGTTAAGAAATGAGCCTTGCGGCTGGTTTAAAATACTTTAAGAATGATTGCTGATTTGTCCTTTTGCGAAAACCACAAATGACGTCCAATCATATTATGTCAAGAACGACGCCTTGACTGTTTAATAAAGAGCTGAGAAACTAGCAGATTATTACACCTTGGGGTATAGCAAGGCGTCGCGGCGCGTTAGTTTACTTTGAACTGATAATTAAAATGGCATGAATATCCAGAAATCCAAATAAATTTTCCCACCTGAAATATGGAACAACGGGTCATCGTCTCTTGTATACTCTAGTTTCTTCCATATCCTTGCGTGGCGGCTTTCTCGGTTCAATAGAGCATAGCTACCGGCCTTCAATTAACCCTACAATTGTGAACAAGGTTTGTGTTTTTGAGCAGGGTCATATGATCATGTTTTAAACTGAAATAACGTACGTCTAAACCATACGTCGAAATTGATCGAGCAGTCCGATAAACGGTGAACAGACTGACGGACATTAACTTGCTTCATACGTTCAGCTACACCTTTCGTATTGATATAATTAAACGACTGTCATTATGTTACCTAAGATTCAGCTGCGTAAACACTAATCACAATATTGCCTTTGCTCTTTCAATCCGTCTTGACATTCGTAAGAACATATTAAGAAATTGTGTACCATAATGAAAGTGATAAATAGCAGTATACAATAATTCATGGAAATCGACAGGAAAATTCGACTTGTGGAAAATAAGTCAACGATTAATCATACTGTATCAATAAAAAAAAAGATGTTAAATCAAAGTATTACGTTAACGAGACACAAGGGGGACTTTCCGCGTTTCGCGGGTGCAACAACAATGAGTGTCTAAGGAATCACGGGATTGCTACGTAATGTCAGACTGTTGGCTAATACTGTGCAGTCACGCGTAGATATCAATAATTTGTATGAACAATCCGAGCCTTGTAAATTAAACGCATTCGAGATAAAGTCTATGAAATTTATTAGACATTGTTGGCTTCTCGATTGGCTGAGCAAACGGCACGGGGCGGCTTTGTGTTACAGTCGAAAACGTCATCGGCTCTGCGACCTTCTAATAATAAAATCGTAATAACAACGTTGGAAAAACATATATATTTGACAATCAAAAAGGTTTCTGTAGTCGATCCAGAACAGTTGGGTTATTGGTTGATGGCGATGATATATTGCTTATGCCTTCTAAAGTTGATAAAGTTATGTATGCTTCGCAGATATCGCTGCCATTTAGAAGTCTGCAGCTGAAACAGTTGTCTTTCTAGCATATTTATCACTTGATACACATGCTAAATTAAACAGGTTTGCTAACTCGAACATAACCGTGACGTAGGATGATATTTGTTCGAATATATACAAAGCGTTAATTCTTTATCGCGAAGATTTAACGAATTGGGCTGACGTAGAATTCGGGTTAGCCAGTTTTCGTTTATATGATTCATCCATAGAAAATCGCGACTGATCTCCTTAAATTATTTAACGTTTAAATAGTCTGTATGGCTTGATTACCGTATTTTATTTTACAAGTTTAACATGGTATTCATGGACTGTTTGCGCGAGCGTCCTTTACTTTAACTACGGTTAACTAGTCACATGTGCCGGCACTTATGTCACACGCATCGCCACAATGCAACAATGAAGCATTATCCGAGAAAGACGAGCACTGGAATATTAATTTAGTCATCCACTAAACAAAAGGGTTGCTGGAACAACATAGTAATATGTTGCTTTCGATTTACTCACACGGGTAAACAGCTTTCTGTATGGAATATCTGTATTCCTGGTAGCACAGGAGTCATTTATTTTCCTCATCATCTTAAGTGTTTCACTTTCTGCCATTGGCTTCCTTGTCAAGCAGTTTCTTATTAAATCTTCATATTTTACAGGGAGGAGAGTTGTCCGGCGATGAGCGTATCTAGTACTATGACGCAGACGGAGCTTCTTCAGGAGATGACCAATGAATGTCGTTATGACAAGATGGTCAGACCACCAGGTGAAGTAAACGCCAGCGATCCTGTAAAAGTCTTGTCCAGAGCTTATATATACACTATCAAATCAAATATGGCGAGGACATTGGTAATTATAATATCATAACGTAACAGCTTTAAGGATTGAAGCTCCCTCGGTCAGTTTTGTGCACGTTTTCTTTTATGTTTTAGCAATTCGACGTACAGATGATGCTTCAGTTTCGATATCTCGACCCCAGACTCAAGTTCTCGGATATTGCACCAAATCATTCTCAAATCTTTGGCGGTCAAGTGGCTCATGATTTAATATGGACACCTATGGTTTATGTGGCGAACGAGCGGAGTTCTGTTATCATGGGAAATGGTGTCAAAGACTTACTCATCTCGATTGATCCTTCTGGCATGGTTATTCTTAATACCAGGTTATTTTTCTGTATATCTCAATTAGGATTGTTCGATGACCAAAACTTTTATTTTATCTTTTTTTCTTGCTCCATTTTCAGACTGGAGACCAGTCTCAACTGTGGACTACGCTTAGAGAAATTTCCTTTTGACGTACAAGAGTGTCCTTTGAGCTTTGAAAGCTGTAAGAAATTTTACTTGCTCTTCCATGCTGTAAAATACACAGTAAAATCTTCGTATTCGCGAAGGGGGGGGGGGGAGAGATTAGGTTTTGGAAATATTATGCGTACACAACTGAAAATAATTTGTGTTACTATGGGCAATAGTTACTGTAAGGACAGTATTAATTATTTGTTGGTACACATGAAATTGGACAAGCTCATTTTTTTGTGAAAATGGCTCAGTTTCCACAGGAATCTAATTTTAAGATCTGTATCGATAGATATAACTTCAATGTATTTCAAATTTCGTTTGACTCCTGTGGAAACGTTGTCAATAATAAAGATAGGAATATTATGACAACTTATTACAAATCAATTATTTTTCATAGGCGGGATTTCTGTATTACGCGTAAGGCCCTTTTACTTAGTATTTTCGAAATATATCTCAGATGATTTTTAAATCCGTGAATAGTGAAATTCATAAGAAAAATGGATGTATTGAAAAAAATGCAAAATCCGCGAATAACGAAACCGAATAGTGAAACGGGGAAATTTAAATTTTACTGTATCTGTACCAGTTTAAATAATTATTTACTTTTTATACGCAGGGACATACAACATACACGATATGCAGCTTGACTGGGATGAAACTCCAATTATTCTTGCAGACGAGCTACATCTCACAGAGTATAGTCTCGTTAGTAGTTGGGTTAACAAATCTGAAGTTTCATATACGGTTGCTCAACAGCACTATGGTCACTTTGGTGAGTGTAGAAAAAGTTTCAATTATATTTTAAGAATACTTTTTAAGATTTTCTTTGGAACATCACATCTTGAACGCACAGCATATTACTTTCAGCCGGAAACTTCAGTTCCATCAGTATTACATTCAAACTTTCACGTGAAATGGGCTTCTTTATGATGGACTATTATATACCATCAATCCTGATTGTTGTTATATCTTGGGTATCATTTTGGCTTCATATGGATGCTTGTCCGCCAAGGGTTTTATTGGGTAAGGATATATAAAAGCGTTAAGACAATATTAATGTTATTATATTATACTTAAATGATAATAATCAATTACTTGATATTATTTCAGGCACTAATACAATTCTGGCTTTTATGACTCTTGCATCTAAAGTCGAGAATTCATTGCCAAAAGTCTCATATATAAAAGCTAGTGAGATTTGGTTTCTAGGATGCACACTATTTCTATTTTCAGCTATGGTGGAGTTTGCATTTGTCAATACCATCTATAGAAGGAAGTAAGTGTAGAAGCCAATACGTGCTCAACCAGTGGTGACACTGACTAATTTATTGTAATCAACCCGATATTATTTCTTGCAGAAAAAATGTCCCATTGAAAAAAGTAAACAGCAAGTACATTCTCAAGTCAACCCTGACGCCGCGGCTGGCGCGCAAACAATTTCAAAAAAACACAACAGGGCTGGAACGCTCGCGCTCATGGTCTTCGCTCGATAATAGCAACGCCACAGAAACAGACTATACCAGTCAAAATTATTTGACCGTGCACGCAAGTGTCATTTCTCAGTTTAAAAAAACTTTTTATCTTATTCGCGCATTTTTAAAGTCTATACCACCTTTATAATAAGACTAACTGTCATCCCTCTTGTAATGCTTATTTCGATAACTTGGCTCACCTTTTTAGAAAATATTATCATTTAAGATTATTATAAGTCTATCATTAAGGTATATTTTATTCTGTATAACAGAGCTTTCCGAGCACCATCAATATTCCGTCGGTCAAGGTGGAAGAAGACAAGGAACAGGACTCTGTGGGAAGCATTATCACTGTGGATAGTACACCACCTCCACCCGCAAAATCATATTCACGTAGGCCGACTCTAGCAAAATTACATAATTTTACGACGATGACGCCTCAGGAGATTTCACAGTGGATAGACAAGCGCAGTAGGATAGTCTTCCCCGTAGCGTTCCTCATTTTCAACATTCTCTACTGGTCTTTCATTTGGATTTAAAGCATCGACAGTTAATACACATTTTATACATTTCATATAACAAATAAAAGTTGTTTTTTTTTTACAAAAGAAAAGAGTTTATTCTATTCACCTTTATATGATGATGTTGAAACATTTAAAAGCCACAAACCACTTATTAGGGACATGTCACTCCCATATTGTAAACTTTTAGCACGAGTAATCTGATCGGTAAGATACCTACAACCATGTAAAACAAGTCGACGTATTAACTTTATAAGCATCGTAAAGCGTCAAGATTCGTGCAAAGAAAAATATATACGGTTGATATATTCGAAAGATTAAATCTTGTCTGGTTGAAATTATTGCATGTGCTCGATTAAAAATAAACGGAAAATTGATTATGGCATATGAAAAATTCGATGTTGAAGAAAAATGAGGAAAAATGACAGTGCAAAATAATTAAACAACAAAATATTTGCAAGAGGAAGAATTTGGGAAAGTTCACTCGGGAAAAAATGGTAATATAACAATCATATATAATTATATATAAAAGTTCTGAAGATAATGCTTGTCTATATAAAATATTTCTGTAACTTTTTTTTTGATCCAAGTAGAATAAATTTGTAATAAATCTTCTTTTTTAATTAAATATTCGTCGTCTTATATCATTAGTTTATGAAATCTCCTCATGTTCAAAAATGAAAGAAAGCGATAATGTTAAAATATAGTATTAGGAATTAGGTAAAACTTATTGAACTGTAGAAGAAAAATTTCAAATACAACCAAATTAAGTTTTGAAAAAGGGGCTTGAAGAAGTCATCCACTAGAACCATCAGAATAAAAAAGATATGCTATATATTCAGATATACATGATTAAAGGGTAGTTTGGGGACAATTTCAGATATGCCACGTACACATTGAGGACAATTGTATAGTTTGGGGTCGGGTCTCAATCTAATTTCAACATAACGCATGCTTTGAGGACCATAAAGCGGACTGTCACACCGAATCTGTTTTACATTTTTCTAATGTTACACACCCAGTGTCTGTGATGGGATTAGAAGTTTCGCCAGGTTACATTAGGTTAGAATGTCAATGCTGTGATGTCCCAAGGTTTAGTTTTTTTTTTTAAAAACACAGCTCGCTTTTGTGAATGCCCCAAAATCGCCTGGGTCCTCAAACTATGCGAACTACATGATTATATACTTAGATACAAGATAGTATATTTGCGTATTATACAATAATATACGCGAACTCCTACATGTACAGTATGAGCATGCATGTACAACGTCATATATACCTATATATAATCGGATTTGATTCCATATATATAATTATTACGATTTCGAACACGAGCATATATCATAGTGTATTATTAGAGGAACATAAGATCTTCTATTTCTTATGTATTGTTTTATTAATGATCATGTATGACATAAAACCATATTTTCCTGGCAGCTACAGGAAAATGATTAGAAGCGTTAAAAAGAAGAGAAAATCAAGCCAAATAAAAATTATTACATGAGTTATGGTTTAGGAATAATCGCAAAAATAATGATTAAAGAAAAGTTCGAATCTTGATAGAATCAGAAGATAAAATTCATAGAAATTAAAAGTAACTGGAAAGTAGGTAAAAGCAGATGGAAAAAAAGTTTGGAATATCACATAACCAATAAAGAAAAAAGAGCAGGAACCTTATATAAAAAATTCATGGTATTTGCAACTAGAATTCCTTGCATACTTTCATGTACTAATTATAGAGCAATGTCCATTGTCTACAGTGTGGAGCTCCTCATAGGTTATACGCTTGTCACTGGATGATATCTTTTTTTTCCTTGAATGTCGTAAAGGATGGATAATGGAAAGAGATAAGACAGCAAATAATGAATGAAGTTGACAGGATTCAATGACAAGGAGACTTGCACGCAAGATAAGCCAATGTACGACGCGTTTTATGATACGTATTTTCAAATTAAATATTTATGTACAAGAGACAGAAATTACGTTTTATCACGCACTCTATTCAATTTCCAGTGCCCCTTTACTTTGTTTGGCGTTATGGATCACATAACCTGTCAAAATATTTTATTGGCATTGTTACTGTATTTAATTTCATTCCCTGATAAAATATTATTAATATTTTTGAAAAGAACATGTATCTGGAACGAAACTGTAAACTTGTTAAAGGTGAGTTTTTCACAGAAGCATCTTCAGCACAAGTTAACCAATCGATATCTTCCTGATCTAGCTTCCCTTGCATTACCCTCGACACTTATTTTGTGAGTTACAGTGCAAGTTTGGATTCGCAGAAGTTGCTAGAATATTGAATCGATTTGCTATAGCTTGACAGAATTATCAAAACCAATGTCAATGAAATAATAATGCTGACCTGCTAAGGCTGATTAAAGTAAAAAAAAATGTCCAGTTTATATAAGAAGGTCAAAAATTTGGCCTTTAACATCAATGAGTATTGACATTTTTTCATTGCCAATTACATTAAATACGACATAATTGAAGCACAAACGGCAACGATACGTTACCCCATATCGTTAGACATCGTGTCATTATAGATTTAATTTTTTAACTTTTTTCATATAATAAGTTTACAGACACAAAGTCAAGGAAATAAGGTATCCACAAGGTTGAACGCGTAATAAATTGACAGAAAATTGCTCATGATCGATAGAACGAAATAGAATGCCATTATAAGCCAAAGATCACGTCCATTTACCTTTTATAAACCTATGAGGAAAAAATGTAATATTTAATTTCGAAAAAAGGTCATGACCTTGGACATGCATGTCTTAAAAAAATTCTGCCATCTACCGTGTTTCTCCCTTTACATCAAGCATCTTATATCTAAAAGACTTTTTATAATTATTGAAAGCAAAAGATAAGTGTATCCCTTTTAATTTCTCACCCTGAATTATTGTCCTTCGTGTAGGGTAACGTGCAAATTACTCGACCCTGGACTATGGAACCCTAACAGCGTGCGACGGGTTCATGATACAGATCTTGGTATAGTGGAGCGATTGCGTGCTGATGAATATTCGAAAAACCTGAAGGAAGTGGCGAAGGTTATCCCCTGAATGTCGATATGGTTTCTCAAGGTTTCCACTGTGCACGCAATTTTCAATTTTTAACTCCGCTTGCAAGGTCTAGATTTGGCAAAAGTTTAATCTAAATTTAGTGTAAAAACTATTGACCACTCATTTAACATAATTTGTTAACCTTGCACTGACGTTAAATTAATCAGCTCGGCGAGAAAAAGAGAAAATGAGAGCACTCGGACCGTTTACCCGGTACATGGTATATATACTGGAATACCATATTAATGTGTATTTCTAGCGCTAACCTGCATAACTGTAAAATCGATCGTCCGCGTCCCTACGCTGGTTTGACCGCTGCGTTTAACGAAGCACAAAATCGATCATTTCACATGCAGCTACGCCTTAATTCACATAGCTTTTTAAGAGCAGTCAGACTTCTTTGTAAGCAACTAGATTGTACAAGATTCACATGGTCTATATGAATTAATATATATATGAGTAAAAAAATTAAATGTAGTCGTTACACTAATACGAGGTGTGGCTATTAAATAACGTCCATATTTATTTATTATCACCTTCGATATACACCCCTCCTCTATCCCTACAACGCTCCATGCGAATCTTCCATTGTTCGAAACAGTGCTAGAAGTCTTTTTCTGTCAGCTCCTTCAGAACGTGTGCCGCTTTATCTTTCACAGCTTCAACGGATTCAAATCTTATTCCTTTTAATGCGATTGGCAGTAGAAGGCGGAGAATTGTTTAACAAATACGTGGTAGTGTCTTCGTTGGACCTGCGATAGGAACTAGCCATTATTTTAACAAACAAGTTGCAGTTGTGCAGCGTTTTCAACGAGACCGTGAGTCCGTTGAAGCTTTGAAAGAGAAAGCGGCACGCATTCTGATGGAACTGACAGAAAAAGACTTCCAGCACTGTTTCGAACAATGGAAGATTCGCATGGAGTGTTTTAGGGATAGAGGAGGGGTGTATATTGAAGGTGATAATAAATAAATATAGACAAAATCAAAATAGAATGTTTTACAGCCTCAGTCTCGTTATTTAATAGCCACACCTCGTATACTATGCATTATCATTTAATAAATTCAACATATATTCGTTAACCATGTTTATATATACATATATATAAATCAGAAGTATCAAAACTTATGAAAAACAAAGTTTTTTAACCGCTGAACTGTGGCTATTTATCTAACCTAGTTTGATGCTTAAGTTCTTGTTATACAGGTTATACTTCTTTGAGCAATCATTAACAGCTTGACTGTACTTAACTAGGTAGAGAATATATGAAAGCTCTCCAGAAAGGCTTTAATTATAGACTAGAGGTACTAGGTAATACATGGGAGATTAGCGTAGGGTGTTTGCGCGGCTTTCAAAGAGGGAGAAGAAGCTCCTACCACCCTCAGCACTATGACTCCTGCTTTCAGTTCAGTTGCTTACTTGCTGTTAACGCCGCACGTGTCAACTTGTGCACGAATCTGACCACGAGTGTATTAGAGAGTATTATGGTTTGAGAATGCTTAAAATTTATCAGTCTATTGATTAGAGATTAAAGTGTCAACTGAATTGTTGAAGGATTCGAGGTCGGTTTGACGTGGTGAAATATTTGGAGAAGAAATAGTGTACGTCGTTAAGTTCTTCCGAACTGCAGTGCGACTTAGTATCGACCATTCTTACGATATCCAGGGCACGACCTGAAATCAAAGAAGTAGGATTTATATATAAATAAGAACAACCACCTCAATAGAGAAGGTGCTGCTGGGTCAATGTGCATAGTAATGAATATTTTCGCACTATTGAAACACGTATATAAAAATAGATTAGAAATCGGTTGATTGCACGGAAGTACTTGGTTTAGATCATTGCTCAAAGTTCGCCAATGAAGTTGTGGAAATTTCCTAGAAGTTCTGACAGTCAAAATCCTTTCGGGAAATATCTCTTAACTTCCACGTGTCAACCTTGGGTAGTGTCAGGTCACACTTCACCGGTGAAAAATGACGCAGTACAGTAGCGGAAGTGGCAGTAGCACCAATAGCAATGAACTCGATGATAGAGTTTCACGACCTATCGAGGAGAAATTAATGGTAAGTCAAGAAGAGAATGCCATGAGTGTAAAGTAATCTCCCTGTAAAAATTTGTTTAATTCTTCATCAGAATATTACTGCTCTAACTGAAGATATATATGAAGTATATATATACTGATGAGTATAGACTGACATTTTATATTAATGATTTCTTTTGTATCGTTTATCTTGAAAAAAAAAATTAATGAACAGAAGGTCGTTGTACTTACAGAATACCAAAGTTTTCAATACCTTGAGGTCGTTCGGTCACCCTGAAGGCCCTTAATGATATATTGGGGGTGACTGAGCCATGTGGTCGTACAACACATTACGTAACATAATAAATGCGTAGCTGTTTCAAGTCTTTGGAAATATTGACAGTTAATCATTACCCGTGGTTCTGTTTATAGTTCGTCAACCGTAGTTTAGCTGGTTGGTATCAGTGAAAAATGTTGAACCTTTGGGTTTCTGTAGATATCGATTTGCAAGAAAGTTTTTTAATATCGATTTTCCATTGCCATTATTATTTGCTTTCGCCAAGCTTGTGTAATACGAATGCAATTAGTCAAGGACTAGGGCGACAAAGTAATTGTCCCAATGGATCGTATTAAAAATTCTATTAAAATTTTCAGTGTTTTAAGTACCTGGTGTATTCCTAACGACGGTAATCGTTGACATTTGGATTTAATGTAATTTCAGGTAGCCGTCCGAATCAGGCCACTTGCTCCAGATGAATCTCCCAATAGAGCTTTACATGCTGTTAGTAATAAGGTAGACCTTCACCTAAATGTTAATATTGTGAAATTACAATCAGTCTCATCCTTCAAAAAGCCTTACTATTTGAATAATCTTCAGATAGTACTCCTGGAGGATGCTGATACTGAGAAGGGAGATATCCTGAGGCAGAAACGCGGTATCCCTAAACAGTATCTGTATGATATTGTTTTTGGTGAAGATTCAACGCAGGTACATATGTTGACAACATGAATTCTTAAACAATAAATACAGAATAGCTGACCATGAAAAAGAGTGTACGAAAAAAAAACTACTTTAACATTCGATCGATAATCGATTACTAGGGAAGTAAATAAAATTGAATCCAACGAGAGTAGAAAGATAATTTTTACGCTTCGGGTATCGATTTCTTGTAGCTTCAGTCGTCGTACTTGATACGTTGTTTTTTTCTGTATGACAAATAAATCAAACATAGGCATCGGATTAAATTTTAATGCAAGCTCGTGTACACGTTCAGGAGGCTGTTTATGAGGGCACGACGAAGTCTCTAATTCAGGATGTGCTACATGGCTACAATGCCACGGTATTTGCATATGGTGCTACCGGTGCAGGGAAGACGCATACGATGGTCGGAAGTCCCGCGGAGCCAGGCATCATGGTGCGGGCACTTAATGATATATTCCTAGCAGCTGGTGAACTTCCCGAAAGTGTAGAATTCACGGTGAGTCCTTAAAAAGTAAAACAGTATAGTACTCTTAGAAATAAAACTTTCTGACTATTCGCACCCTTATCTCAGGTGACCATGTCTTACATGGAAATCTATAATGAAAACATTCGTGACCTACTAAATCCAAGCACTGGGTACCTTGAGCTACGCGATGATCCTCGTGGTAGAAATATCCAGGTCACAGGTCTAACTGAGGTCTCGACCAACTCTACCGAGGAGGTAAAAAAGTAAAATCCACATGAATATTACTGTGCTTACGATATATGTTGTTTTGATAAATATATAGGTGATGCAGCTTCTGCACAAAGGTAACAAAGCCAGGACAGTCGAACCTACTGCTGCGAACAGAACGTCATCCAGGAGTCATGCTCTTCTTAGCGTGACGGTAAAACAGTCGCAACAGATCCAAGAAGGTGAACGTATGCGCACTAGACTCAAACGTGCAAGACTCTTCATGATCGACCTTGCTGGTTCTGAACGAGCAAAGCAGACCAAGGTATCCATTGGATCGTAGCAAATTTATCGTTTGGATCAATGCTATTCGTTCTTTACGTCTTTTTATCAATTTTCATCCCTCCTAGAATCATGGAAAGCGACTTCAAGAAGGAGCTCATATTAATAGATCATTGTTGGCACTTGGAAATTGCATAAACGCACTTTCAGCAGGTGCAAGATACGTTAATTACCGGGATTCAAAACTCACTAGACTTCTGAAAGAAGCACTCAGTGGAAATTGTCGTACAGTGATGATCGCGCATGTATCCCCAGCAGGTGTTCACAAGGATGAGAGTAGGAACACCTTGATCTACGCCGATCGGGCGAACAAGATCTCAAATAAGGTTGAGAGGAACGTTTTCGATGTGAATTACCACGTTTCCCAATATAGAAACATAATAAGTGACCTAAAGAATGAGATTTCAAGGTTGCGCAATAAAATGACAGATGAACGTCCTCCTTTTAATGAAACCTTCGCTGATGGAAGTAGCAATCTAAAGAGCTTGCGCGAGAAGATCGTCTCTACTTTCAGAGAGCAGATGAGGCTGAGGTGAGCCAAAGGCCTTAAGACCCAAAAATCGACATTTCCTAACTATGTACTTAAATACTTCTCGACAGACGGAAACTTATGGAATTGGACAGTCATCTGCTGGGACTGAACATGGCTGCCGAGCAACAACACTCTATCATATCTCAATGGGAATCAAGTAATAATAAACTGTATAAAGGAAGTCGTGAGTCCATAGGGCGACGTCCCGGAACAGAGAACGTAGAGGAGTTTGACGATAGAGGTAAGGAGCGGCATACTGCAAACTTAGAAAATCCACATTTACTCTTTAATAAACAAAACACAGATCTTATAGACGAGGTCGAGGAAGATGCAGCGATGCAGCAAGCATGGGCTGAGCTTGCGGAGATCAACCGGGAGCAAGAAAGATACACAGAGTTAAGAGCTAGTGCGGAACGTGAATTAGAGGCATGCCGACAACGTATTGCTGCTCTTGAGGATGTAAGTCAAATGATACAGTTCAAATAATAAATATAATGATTTAAAAAAATAAATATTAAAGGAATTACCTTCGCGTATAAACTCGGACGAGGAGCGTGAGTTACTAGCACTGATGCTGCGGGTCCATGAACTCGAAGCAGATAAGATGATGCTGCAGAGCGAACGTCTTGTTAAACAGCATGAACTCAGGCGTCGTGAACTTCTGATACTTCGTTATGACAGACAGCGTCAGATATCTGACGAAATTATCACTAGACAAAGACAATTAATGGAAGGTAAATATAATCGTTCAATTACGTCATTTGTAGAAATTTAACTTACATTGATATCGTTAGATGGACGGCTAATACTTCCGGCGGACTTACAAGATCTATACTCCATGTATCAGAGAGAAATTCATGCGGCTGCTTATACAGATAGTAATTTAATTGATATATCAAGCTCAGGCTACAACTACTCCTCCGGTTCTGGTTTTATCAGGAAGCTGCCACCTATTTCCAGTAGATTTCCTTATGAAAATCTCACTAATGATTTTAGGATGACAAGTAGGTAAGATAATATATAAGATATCTCTAGCCACGGATAGCTTGTACAGAATAAATAACAAAGTTAAATGCCAGTCTAAAGATCTTAGTAAATATTTAAAATACTATAAGATCTGCTTAGGTAGATCGATGAGTTATTGATTCGATCGGACAGTTCCACAGAATCGGATTGGGAACAATCGCCTCTACCACCGATCCCGGAACCGGCAGACGTAGAACAAGTAATGGGTCCCGCCGTACATCCACTAATCTCTCCCGCAGTTTTATTCCCACCTATATCGGCCGTTACTAGAAAGATACCGCAAGTATCGCGATAATGACGCAATTCTTTATTATTATATTATATATGACAATGAAAATGTTATTGTTTTAGGCGAGATAAGAACCTTCGACGTATATTAAGCGATGGCAGTATGTCATCCGGTAGAGACTTTGATGCCAACAATACCTGAATCATAATTTTTTAATTCAGGACGAGTAATAAATAAATCAAAAAGAGAAACACGTTACGCCAAAATGATTTTAGCGCAGAAAGTCTACTTCTAGTATGGGTGAAGATGGTGAGGACATACAATGGATACTGGATACAAGAATAATAAAGACAGTTTCAAGGTAACGATGATTCACGACTTTCGCGACGTCTTTGACGAGCTGATTGTACCGAAACCAGCGTCGTTGATGGCATATCCATAACTTTTTTATTCTCTTGAGGATCCTCTAGTTTTTGAGACTCGACGGAGATTTTCTTTCTTACTTTATGAAATTCCAAACTTGGAGGGGTATTGCGATAGCGAACATTATTTCTTAGGTAACTGCGACTACGACGTCGTTCTCGCGGTGTCAAACCCTCTTCGAGGATTTCCTTTACGTCTTCGGGCACCGAACTTAGTTTTATTATGTCTGAACCTCGTGTCGACTTGTTACTAGCAATGTGGGACACATTAATCGATTCCTTTGTTTCAATTTTTTGTTCTATTAAAAGTTCTTTTAATTCATCCTTCGCCTCGTGAGTATCCTACAAAATAGACGCAGTTGTCAAAGCATATTTATTAAGAGTAATATGTTAAAAAAAGAAAAAAAGGTTTTAGTAACATTTTGCGCTTTTGAAGCTTGTACAAATTTTAATGAAGTTACTTGAGATTCCTTTACTGTTAATTGCGACATTTCCGGTGGTGAAATACGCATGTCCGCCACTTCGGACGCAGTTTCATCCTCTGTCTTTGATTTATAAGCTGAAGTTTCTTCGTCGTCGCTCGTGGAAGTTTGAATCTTCGGATTTGTATAATTTGATGTACTTAAAACGTTCCATTGTTTTAACCGGTTGTCCCATTCTTTCTTTCTGTCCTTCCAGTAGTGTAAACTTTGACCGTATACTAAATTATTTCTACAGTTTGACCAATGGCCACACAGCTAGGAAAACAAAATATTAATAAAACAACCCACACAACATCCAATGTTCGTTTGACTTCCACAGGAAATCTATGTCTGGATACAGTCTGTGAACGTCTTATAAGACGTTCTAAGGACTTTCTTAGGATTATTGTTCTGTACGGATAAACCCAACACATTATAAATATACATTTTTATTACCATTCGTAATTTAGGATCTCTCTTTCGGCTCGATCTTATTGTTTCTCTTTCATTTCCTTTTTGTTCAGCGTCCAGAATATCTGGATCTTTGGAAGTGGTGGCCATTGATGCTGAAAACATTGTATTCGCCTCCTTTACGTTTTCTTTTGGATGTGCATTCTCAGTAGTTTTATTGTCATCTTTTTCATCGTCTGATGGATTAAACCTATCATCTTTGAGGAATTCCTCCATTTTTAATGCCATTTCCACTAGGATACTGTTGAAATATTTAGTAAACACGTCGATACATGCATCGTTCATTGATAACGGAAATGCCTTGCATAGGTATTGAATCAGATAAGATCCAAAATTCTGAATAAAAAACGCAAGTACGAATAATGCGGATATGAAAAATTAAATAATTAAAAGATATAACAATTACAAAAACCTACCAACATATCTTGAAGATAAAGACCCATATCCTTATGCACCATTGCTATGTATCCAACTAGCTGATCCAATTGCTTCGGCTTGCTAGGATAATCCAATACCAAGTAGCCTATTGTCTCCATGATAACTGTAAACTTCGCGACATTTCGACCATCGAAATTTAGTGGGATCTGGGGCATTGTCGTAAAATACTTGGTGTATGGAGGATAGAGCTTGCAGAATCTGAAACTCAGGAAATCCTTGGACTCGTGGAGGACTTAAGAAATGGCGGCATCCCGTGGCCGGACTTATTCGTACTCCAGAAAGAAGGAACTTCCATGGAACTGAGGATTGTTCTCCACGCCACACCAGATTTTTCTAAGAAGAGCTTTCTCGTCGGAGGTGAGCTTATAGTAGCCTGCAGATCGATGATTCTGGGGCGAGACGATAATCAGTTTATTTCCCATTCTGAGAATTCAACAGTAAAATTCGAATTTTCACATCAAGTTATTTGATTCACTTCATTCCCCATTCCTGGATTTTAACGAGTTGGACTACTTAGCATTGATAATATGTTTCTAAACTTTTTGCGAGTGTTGCAGTCATCGTTACGTTTTTGTCAGATACACAACGAAAAAAATGGCCGAAAACATTTACAGTACTTTCAGTAAATTGTGAAATATGCCCATAATTTGATATTAAAATAAAACAACATATTTATATTAAAAAACACTATATTTTAATAAATACATAAAAGTATGACAAATAAATATAATATTGCTGACGCCTGTTCTTTTTGTAGTAAAATTATAATCATTGAAAATAATGGATCGCTTGATCATACAAATTTCGAGTTTGAAATTCGATCTACTGGCGAATTAGAATTAATTTATTAATAATTTGTTAAATACTTTTGGCAGCAACAACCGCACCAGACATCACTGACATTTATACCCTAGTTACTAATTTCCCCATCTCCTATTGATAATTGTATTATACAGTTTTATGCGATTTACAGAATTTATTAAGAAAAAAAAGAATTGTTTACCGTTGGCTTGAAACAAACGTTACGATAAATGATACTTTTCTATTAAAGGTAATAAAGAACATAACTTTTCCTTTGTGCGTCATCAATGACAAACATTTTGGATATGAATAATCTAGGCAGTGCTCAAAGTTAATTTTACGAAAGGTTAGCACCACCAGGGGCAAAGAGTTTTATTTGACGGTCCATTAATTTGTACAAGTAAGTTGTTTTTTCAGCCCAATGATATTTTCTTCTAATAGAGCTTATCTTCCAGCGTACATTCATTTTTCCAGATATGTCACTGGCATGACCTGTACTTAATGATTCCACTGTAACAATTAGATCAGCCATGTGTTTTATACCAATAGCTATCATGTCAGGTTGGCAGCTGTCAGGATCAGCTTTGTAGGTATGGGTCATGATGCAGACAGAAATTGTTGGTTCAAATTGCATTAGAGACCTCAAATACCTCACATAATACCACACATCCCTAAGACTCAATCTCATGTCAAACATATGACTCAGATCATCAATGATTATGACAATAGAATCCCTAGATTGCAACATTTCATAACATTTATTTTTTAATGGTGTGTATAGCTGGTGTACAAGAGTCGTATCCAGTTTCATGATGTCAGGAAATCCAGTATCATCAGCTGACTTTTGTTGAGGAGAACTCAGATCCACATTGGCTGCATCCACTGAATCATGACCCAAATCTTCTACATTGGTAGCAGCTATCTTCATAGGTTCAACAACCGTCACCTGTCCCCTTTCTTTTAATACATTTAAGTTGTAACCCATCTTCATTCCTACATTGTGATAATGACCGAAAGTATTGTGAAAAAGTACAAGACATATTCCATGCCCTTTTTCCAAAGCTCCAGATAGCACTGAATTTACTATGAAATTTGCATCACTGCCATGTTGCTCCTCGATCAAAATCATCTTTCCACACATGTCAACCCTATCAATTCCAAGGGCACTGCAAACTGAATCGGTCATGATAAAGAACTCTGAAACGATAAAGCATTTTACTATTACAAACGATTCCGCAGGGTAAATATTTAATTATAAAAAAATATATGAAAATGGTAATTTTTAATTGATTATATCTAGAACACTATATTTCAATGAACATTTTTAAAACGATAGACAATTTATTTATTTGATGACACTGACAGAATAACCTAGAAAAACATGCACTAATTCGAAATTACTATATTACTTTAAATGAACACTGCTCCAGTGAATTCTACAAATTACTATCTTCTTTCAGACAAAGCACCGACTCAATTCTCCAAAAAAGATGTATCGAATATATAAAAAATTTCTCAAATTGTCACGTGTAAACTAGTATCATCGGTCGGTCGCAGTTGGTCGCAGCCTAGTTTATATGGAAGCCCGGTAGGGTCAACTTGTATCGTTGAGTGTATAGAGGTGCGGAGGACGTGGTGAGGGTATATCAAACATATACTATAGTAAAATTTTAGTTCCAATCCCGGCGGGTAGATGGCGACCCGAAAACCCCAATCTTGAAGCGCTACCCATGAGTGGGGATTTGTACTAAACGAGACTGTAGCGCGCACGCGCAAATTGTATGCGGGAAACGAATACCATTTGTTCCAAGTGACATTAATAACACGAACAACATTCTAAATAGAATTAATGATGGGAAAATTATAGGATTT
>JARQTJ010000550.1:13306-64593 GCA_030142635.1 Trachelus troglodyta | reverse complement strand
ATAAAAAAAAAAAATTTTAAATAACCTTGTTTTTCTTAGTCAGGCCGGAAACTTATCAATCCACCCTCGTATATCGACGAAGCAATCAAATTATATGTAGAATTAATTGATTGTATTGATCAATTTGATATTTTAATAAAACATGTTCTATCATAATTTCTATATTTTTTTTTAATAGCCACCCTGGTAGAAGTTTCGGATAGGAATTCTATTCGGATAATTCGAGGTTTTGCGAATCATCCCGAAATCTGTGTCCGCTGCAATCCAAACTCATTCGAGCGAAACCTAAGCAAGTTTTTAATCCCTTTCACTTCATGTCTCAACTTCAAGTTCAATTCGAATGAATCCATAGCACATCCGGGAAAATTATTTCAATCCTTCTCAAATCGTGCGTCCAAACTGTATGATCCGAGTTCCATTGTGATAAACTTTTTAATCTTTTTTAATCCGTACGTCCAATCCAAAGGAATATGAGACTTATGGTGACAAACTTTTAAATCATTCGCAATCCGTGCATTTAATCCAAATAAATGAGAATCTCATCCGTTCATACATTCAATACTTCTCAATAAGTCAAACAACACCATGCAAATAAATTCGACACCAATTCGAAACAATCTTTCAAACCTTTTCAACCCTTGCATTCAATTCGAACGAATCCGAAGACATTCGAAAAGAAACTTTCAAACCATTTCAATCCGTTTATTTGACCCGAATGAATTTGAGGCTTTTTCTATCCGATAATCCCGTCAGATTCAGTCGAATGCGATTCCTACTTTTCACGGATGCGCTCGGAATAAAACTCATTCGTTTGGATACAGATTTCGGAATAAAATGGATTTAGATGGATAGAAATTTTACTGTTCAAAACTGTCATTAGGGTACCTTTTGGTCGATTAATTAATAGATTTGTGGAAACATTTTTCCACGATATATCTCATTGAATCAGGAATGTTGATAAGGTTCAGAATTGCTTCTTCAAGGAGCAGTGTAACATTTACAATGTCAATAAAAACGTACGTAAAAAGATTCTTCATTTGACTGTAATATCCGTCTGATATTTTGTATAACCAGTTTACATGTAGTATTCGATATTTGGGCAGTTTGGACAAATTTGCAATCAGCGAATAATCCTGTAAAAGTAAAATGAGATTTAGAAATGTAATTATAATAAATAAAAAGTACTAAATAAAATTTAATATTGCTAACCTTTCTTACATCAGATGAGGTCTTAGAAGGACATGAGGCTGTGAGAGAGAAGATTTAGTGGAGCTATCATATAGCAAAGAAATTATTACCTTGATGCATGATTCTTTCTTTGATTCCTTTTGAATTAAAGTATTTGTATTGTTTATATGAACTTCATATATTTGATTTCCTGATTCAAAACCAGATTCTCTTCATTCATAATTCTACCATGTTTCTGTTCCTCTTGATAATATATCAATCCTTGTGTTTTTGGGAAATATTGTTTCAGTGTCTTTAAAATAATTGTTCCATTGTTTGAGACAGGCAGGGCAATTTCTCTATTTACATTACGACTAATTACATTTGTGATCCAAAAACAATATATAAAATATTGTAATAATTACTCTTATATTACATGATCAACAATAAACTTCATGAATTTACTTTTGAAAAAGTATATAAATTTAATGAAAAAGTTTTGTATTTGTAATTTAACTCATACCTTTCTTGTACTGAAAGCTATACTGAACCAATGACATTTAATGATAATTTTTTATTCTCTAAATAACAGTCATCCTGGAGATCTAACATAAAAATCACAATTATAACCATCATTAATAAATAAATAAATTAATTAATTACTGCATTAATATTGATCATCTAAGGTCCCATAATTAAGGCTATACCTATAATTACACCTTTTAATTTTACATGATCACCACTTCATGAATTTACTTTTATACGGACAATAAATTAAGCAAGAAAAATTGATATATTTAAATTTATTTATATCTTTTATTAAACTCAAAGAAGTGCAGGCTTATGATTAAAACTGTTTGATTCAAGAATATGACGTTTTTCCCGCGTTTATCCACTTATAATTTCCGAGTCAGACCTTAGGTACGAAACCGCCGATATATTATACATTAGGTTTGTCTCGTTGTTTACCTACACTTTCTGCACTTTACAAAAAGTGCAAATTCTTATTGGATGATATTTTAAAGTGACCAATGAGAACTTGCTCTTTTTGAAAAGTACAGAAAGTAACAAGGTAACAAGAACGAACCTAGTGATAGTAGACAGCTAAGAACACGTGGCCATCAGCTGATAATAGACTTGTGGCTTGGTAAGCAAGTAAAGTGGTGTGAGTGCTCCATATACATTCTTGTAGAAGATCCGACGACCTGGTGGAAGTAGTGATTTGGTGAGGTGGGGTGGACAGCCGGTGGTGGCTGGACAAAATTTCACAACTGTTAGCTTTTAACATTTGTAAAAGGTGTCAATCAGCCAGTCCTCTCTGTAAAGGCTTGGACTCAACTAGTTTTGACGTTCCGCGTACACTAGGCTACCCCTACGTCCTGCTGCTAGCATCATCAACCAATTCAATTGAATTACCAGGTAGTACTGATAATGAGCGTAAAGTATTAGTTTAATTAGTTACTTAACAGTACTTATTGTCATTCACGTTGTGGTAATTAACAGAAGCTTTGATCAGTAAAATAAATTTGTAATTATGAGAATCTTTAATGCTGTTCAACTGTTGCAATTTTCAGTATGATATTAATTTTCATTGATCAAGGACGTTCAACTTATGTTTATTGAAAAAAACATACTAACAGTCATGTCAGTTGATTTATAAACATATTTTACAAGCCTTTCAATTTTTATACCTTAGAACCAAGATGACTTGTAGAAATGGAAGATTTTGCCCCGTTTCATTGTTCACTGTTCCATAAGTCACACATCGTTAATGTAAATGTAATTAATATGTGATATCATAATGACATGATGAGTAATTCGATTTATTCCAATAGATTCAGTATAACAATTGTTAAGGAATTTCAAGCAAAAAAACAATGACTGAAACCAGTAAGAAACTTTCTCGCTGGTATTTTGGAGGCCTGGCTTCTGCAGGAGCTGCCTGCATTACGCATCCTTTAGATTTGCTAAAGGTAATTATTTTAAAATTTGTTAAATATTGATACTATTCATATAGGTTTTATGTGCCTATCTAACAAAGTTATTAATATATATTAGACACATGTTGAAATATATTTTTTAAAATGTCATTGATTTATTCAAAATGCCTCTGACTTGAATTTATCTCTTAATCATGAAAGCCTGTCTGTGAGCTCCAAATAAGTTAGAATCCCACTATTCCAAGACCACGAACTTCGTTTTATAAATAGAATTATTAAAATACTCTCCTCTCGTGGCATGATTTATGTAATTTGTATTATATAATCTAACAAGGGACCACCTATGTTCATAGAGTTTCAATATTACATACATTTTTTTATCTTTCGAATGTAATGCTCAAGGACATTTTTTTAAGGATAATGAATATTTTTAATGATATATGTATAATTCCATTATTCAGGTGCATCTCCAAACACAGCAGGAAGGAAAGACTTCGATAAGTAAACTTACAATGCATATAATTAAGAAACAAGGAGTTCTAGCACTTTACAGTGGACTCACTGCTTCTCTACTACGCCAATTGACATATTCCACAACTCGATTCGGTTTTTATGAGGTAAATAAGACATGCATGATATATGGTCAAACTTAAAGTTTCAGTTTGTTCCATAAGTTATATATTACTTAACATATGTATAACTCAATACGTGAAGGTCACTTCTTTTTGCACATTGATTAGGTGGGAAAACAAACATTGGAAACACCTGGCTCGCCTCTGCCATTTTATAAGAAATTATTACTAGCTGGTTTGTCTGGTGCCGCTGGCGGTGTCGTGGGCACACCGGCCGACCTGATTAATGTGCGTATGCAAAATGATGTAAAGCTCTCACCAAACCTCAGACGGAAGTATGAAAAGATATGATACTTATTTTCCATATTATTATTAGGAATTGTACTAAATATTTTATGTGATTGTACAGTTATAAGCATGCACTGGATGGTTTATTGCGAGTTTGGAAAGAGGAAGGATTTATTAGACTTTTTAATGGCTGCTCGACAGCCACCAGCAGGGCAACTCTCATGACCATAGGACAACTCAGCTTTTATGATCAGATCAAAATAATATTACTACAGACCGGCATGTTTCAAGATAACCCTACTACTCATTTTCTATCCAGTTTATCTGCTGTGAGTTTATAAGCATGTTTAGTAATTAAATTCTGTAATATATTCAGTAAAAATACAAGAATTTTGTTTTATCAGGGTGCAGTGGCAACGACTTTGACACAACCTCTGGACGTGTTAAAGACCCGAGCAATGAATGCCAAACCGGGCGAGTTCAAGGTAAATTAAGACAAACGTCAAAATATTCAATGCACAAAATATTCAATGGATTTTTATTTATCAACAGAGCATGATGCACCTTGTCATGTACACAGCCAAGTTAGGACCATTAGGATTCTTTAAGGTATGTTAATTCATAATATGACACTACCCACAAAGTATTTTCATGTCATTATCGGTTATGTTTCAGGGTTATGTTCCTGCATTTGTTCGGCTAGCACCGCATACTATCCTGACCTTTGTTTTCCTAGAACAACTTAGAAGTAACTTCGGGTTCATCCCGGAGCATCTAATTGCGTGAAAGTTAGATTAAATGGAAACAGGCGTCCGTCGTGGTCAAGCGGTATGCCAATTACACTTAATTAGCACAAATTGAATTACGTCACTAATCAGTATACGTGTGCGTTCCACAGTCACCCACAGTACGTCTATTGACGTGCGTACAATTTATTTGTGTACTGTTAAAATACGCATGCGCGATGTCTTTATATGATTCTATTATTGCCGTATCTAAAATTACTTCAATCCAGTACAACACTCTTTTAATAGTAATTCATGTTTCATTCACAAGTACCTTCATGGAACGAATTCCAGCCGATGCATTCCACACAAATATTTTTGACATGTATATGCTGGCGTATATTTATATATAAATATATATGTATGTACATATATATCTTCATTAAAAATGGAATCTTATGCGCGCAAAAACTCCATTAATTGGAGTTTATCTTTTCGATGGACCATTGATTATATTAATGGGTACAATTATGTTAATTAGATATACGAAACTAGATGTCTTTAAAAATAGTAGTCATATGTCTACCTCAAAGGGTCGGAACACAATTTTTATTTTCTCGCCAATGTCTTTCCTGATCTTTTACTACTGATGGAATGATCGACACGTAAGCCCGTATTCAGAACTCGTTCTTAAAGTCACTAACAGAGTCACTTTTAGTTGAAAGTCACTAACAAATAATTTAAAAGCGCGCTGTTAGCACTAAAAGCGGGTTCTAAATACGGGCTTTAGAAAACTCGAGTTAACGGTAAATAGTAACAAACTAATTTGTGACTGCTCATAAGGAAAAGGGATTGATCATCAATCAATAAATGGTTGTGAATTGATAGATAGAAAAATGAATTAATACGGTCGTAAAGTCAAACTGTAGATGTAATTATGGGATTGAGTAATATTATTGATCATTTAAGCTTCCAGTAAGAGTAACTATACTCTTATATTACTTGTATGTCAAAGCCTACATTTATTTTAAGGAACAATAATGTTAAGATCATTTTGAATGACCCATCTAAGGTTGAGTCAATGTTTACAGAACTTTCTCGTTGATCGAAAAGATTTGTATAATTGTTTATTTTATGAAATATACTGCTATCTTATTGTTACGTAGATAATTCAATTGGCAAGTGTATATGATTTTACTTACAAGGCATCCATACAAATTTTTCTCTAGTAAATTTAAGAAGATCCCTATTAGGGCTACATATTCTTTCATCTTCAACACAAATGTTGCCTGTTGTTATCATTGATATAGAAGACAATTTGGACATGTACTGTAAAGCTGGTGTGAGATTGGCAAATGTTAAGAAATTCACAAGACCTGGTGGAATTTGGCAACTGGAAAACATGTCGCAGTATTCTAGTCTCGTTTTACAAAAGTAATCACTATTTGCTATTATTACAGTATTGCCAGTTATGCAGGCATAAACTACCATACGAAACAGGTCTTCTGTATTGTCGCTATTTACAACAATTACACCTTTCGGGTCACGTCTTACTAATAAATGAACTGTACCATCATTAAGGAAGAAAGTTGAGGTCTCACATACAGATGGATCGTTGGCCCATCTTATTATAGAATCTGCAAGGCTGTGATTTCTGGAAGAGTATAAAAATATCTTGCTTCTACCTATTTGTCCTGATAATCATTTTAATTTTATTGATGTGATATTAAAGGTACTTACCCTGTGGATGCTATCCTGTCAGCTAGATATTGGAAAACATTTTTTCTCTTACTGAGAGCTGTTGTGGACCATGCTTGAAAGGCTCGAGCAGCAGAGATGACACAGTCCTCTATATCTTTTCTAGAGATATTCATTTAATAGGAGTGAATTGAAAAGTGAAGAAGTTTTTTAAGATTATGTAAAAGGTATATGATTACATACTCTGTTGCATTAGCTATTAATATATCTGTCTCTCCAGTCCAGTACTCCTGTTTTACTGGTTTTTTCCATTGGCCATCATAAAATAGGTAAAACTTTTTACTTAATTCAGATGCTCCATCTGATATAATCCTTGTCAAATTGTTTGATTCTGGAATGGCATAGTCTGCTGTTATGGAAGTGTTTATAATGTTTAAAAGAAATGCATCTAATATTGACGATGTATTAATCCAAACAATAAATGTCTAGAAATAAAATGTCACTCAATGTAATTACAAATCATTGGGGGCTACATGCAAGTACAAAGAAAATGGATGAGAAATACATACATTTAAGGCAACAGCTACATTTTGAGTACTGTTAATATTCTCTGACCATATAGAAACTCCATATTCTCTTGAGGTCTCTATATTTACTGCACGAATAACCTCATCATTATTGCGAAAAGTTGTTAACATTGATCTTTTTTCTAGCATAACAACTTTGGCTAAATGTGCCTCCACAATGCTGTCTACAATTGTATTTATAACAGGTTCCTGAACCCAGATCTTTTTCAAATTAAAATACTTTGAATCGTCAGTTTTACAAAACAACATCGTTTTGAAGTAATTGATAACAGCACTTATATCAGCATCTGCCATGATGATCATTACCATCTCTGAAATATTTTTCATATTTTAACATGTAAAAATAGCAATTCCTATATGTATTTTCAGATGTTGTAATCCATAAAGTGCATTACCATGTTTACGGTTTTTCTGAACGTACATTGCATCTAGCTGAGTCTAAAACAAGATGCTTTCTTTATATTAAGATATAATAGGCACACATGAACAGTATTCCAGTATGTTATACAATATACCATTCCAATATGAGACGATATTACTCACAGTATCTGGATTATTATTATAACCCATTTTTTTGTAAAGTTCGGCAATTTCTGCGGCGTCGGGAATTGGCATCGTTAAACAATTTATGCAAATCTCTGGTTTTTGAGTGACAGTATTCTCACGTCACACTTTGTCCCTATCTTATTGTAGAATTACTGAACGTGGATACAGTATTCATGAGCATACGGCACTGCTGTGTAGTGAGCATTGGGGAATCGTAATGACCTGGAATGATTGGACGGTTGTTATCATTTCGTATTAGAAAGAGGTAAGCAGTCTAGCAATAACGTTCAATAATGATTTAATTTATCTAAATGATTTTTTATAATTATGAAACCATAGTAGTAGATTATTTAAAGACCATTAGATAAACAAATCTTATTAATTCGTCAAATAATTTTCTCGTTTATTGAAAATCAATGTTACATAATAGTAGAATGTATCAAAAAAATTTGCATTGATTAGGCAATGTCTATAAAAAATTACTATTACACTTTTTAAATATTTTGCATATGTTACAGCTTAGAGTGTACAGAGTTCGTAGCAGCAAAATGTTAAAAAAAAAGTATGTACCTCATAAATATTGACCAGAGCTCTGCATAGAGTTCTATATACAATTCGAATAAGACTTCAAGATGGTATTTTGATTGATCGTTTAAATTTATCGGTGTTTACTTGATTCAAACCATACGCTTATTAATACATTCAAGATGAAATAATAATTAGCGGTTTGGACAGGTTTCACTATGGCGCCATAAGTCATAGTGGCACCGTTGTGTCCATCCCTCAGTGTTTCATCCATGAACTGAGAAATCGGCAGGCCGCTGTTATCGAATAATCTGAAAATTGCTAGTATTGTCGCAAACCAAATGACATATTTTCTTGTTTAAACAGTGTAATTACAAATGGGCACCACAAAATCACATGAAACTAAGGATACTGAAACAACCCAATACGGAGATGCAAATGAACGCAACGAGTGAGAAGCGCAAAGTTACGTAAAATACCGCTTCGACACGACTAACATCATCCTTAAAAAATCTCTGTACTATGACGGCTGCTCAGTGTCCGGCAAATCCAAAATTTCTCCAACAAACGTCGCAACGTTCGTGTCCTTCGTCGCATGTTCATTTATGAAACTGAGCTCCAGGAGTTGATTGTAATTCGGTCGCGCCGTATAATTCTTCATTAGACTGTAACGAAATCAATTCACATGTATGACCTTGGTAAAGTATACATTTATTTAGGGTTTCAGGCAGCTAGACTTTGGAACTATTTTCAATGACCTCCCTGGCGCTATTACTCACCATTTATTAATAAACTCTTCAAAGCTGTGTGAAAATTTACCGGCTGGTAACTTTGGCGCTTCGTCTTTTACTACTTGCTTGAGCTGTTCAAAAGGTGTACCCCATGACGCGTATGGGAACTTGCCTGTAGCTAGTTCCACCAATGATATACCTAAGGACCAGACATCCGATCTGATGTCATATTGTGAAGGGTTACCTGATGGGTCTATCCTCTCTGGCTGGAAAAAAGGACATTCGAGAAGAAGGATAAGAGAAATATAGAAAAGTAATAGAAATCATATTCTTATTAAGGAGCTTTTAATAATACGTACGGCCATGTATGGTTTACAACCGGCGTCGATGGTTTTAGCTACTGAGTCGACGAGATATCCGGATATTCCAAAATCACAGATCTTTACTTCACCCTTCCGATTGATTAATATGTTACTAGGTTTTACATCCCTATGTATGACTCGTAATTGAGAATACAAATAATGTAACGCACTGACTACCTGCAGGTGAGGATCACTACTTTTAGGTTATGGTATATAGTGATAGACATCTAAATGTATGAAACACTTACAGCGAAAGCTATTTTTCCAAGAATATCTTCAGGAATTGATCGACCGTACTTATAAACTTTTGTATAAAATTTGTCCAGACTCATGTCCATTACTTCCATGCAAATCCAGACATCCCCTTCTCTGAAGAGAGCTCCATAGAATTGAACAGTGTATGGACATGCTGAACTGCGCATGGAAATATCTAGATCCATTAATAAGCGCTTTTGCTCTTGCGTATTGACTGTTGCTGTTATTCTCTGAAATTTATATTCATATGTTTTATCTTTAGAAGAAAAGTTCTACTCATAAAATATGTTTACTTATGTTAACTACCTTCACAGCCATGATAGTACCACTTTGTTTATGTCGCATTTTATCCACAACTCCGTATGCTCCACGTCCAAGAACACACAGTTCTTCAAGATCATCTGCTTCTACTACGAAAGTCTTTTCATCTATGGTTATCGTTGTTCTTTTATCCAAATTTCTTGGTGGAGTCCTGATACATATTGTCAATGATCATTACTACATACATATAATAAATTATTGAAAATATGACTTACACTGGCAGAGGTGTTTCCTCAGAAACTTGCAGCTTCAAATCCCTTTTTCCTTTGCGAAAAGCCATAATAGTAGTTGTGTGAGACTGTGGATGCCAATACTATTTCCTCGTCGTTCAATATAATTCTGGCGAGGATTAATTCTCACGCATGATTATCAAGACTGCAGAAAATTATACAAAGCCTAGATTTAATTTGACAGTGACAAACAGTCTAGCCGAATAAACAAAAGGAGCAGTTACAAAGATTTAGATATAGGTTATATGAAACATGATAATCACAGCATAACTCAGAGAATAGTAAGAACGTGTCAAACCTGGATACCAGAAATACAAAAGAATTGTAAGACAGCGCTATAAAACTAACTTCACAGATCACAATACATTACCTCGTGCACGACTAGTGATAAAGTTATAAATTTCTTTTGCCCATATATGAAGCTTTTATCCGACTTAAATGATAGATTGAAGTTAGTCGCATAAAGTCAGTTGCGAGTAAAAGGAGACTCGTGTGAAACAAGATAAACAAGAATACGATTTGATTGATGCTTTCTTTCTAAAATTTCGAAATAATTTGTTATACTATGAGAAGAACGTGATAAATCTTACTATTCCAAAGGTGTGAATCTTATAACATTTGTATAATCTTATAGCAACATCTATATAACTCGGAAAATCATTTAAATACTGATGTAGGGACATTTTTATAGCATTACCAATAATTTTCTCAGATTCTTCTGCGCATGTTTCTCGTTAATCGTAAAGTTCTAACTTCAATCAGATTGTGATCATTTGATTTTGGTTGGTCATGATATGAATGATTTGGTTGCATACAAATTTATTGTTACGCACAATTATTATAAAAAGTTTTATAAGGTAATTGCTTATGTATTACAGTGTTCTATGAGATATATTTTTTTTGTGGCTTTGTAAATTCTTGTCTTATATATGTAACATTTCATATCAGTTTAGGTTTTTTATTTTATTACTGTTTCCTTATAACTTCATTACATTGTTCTCTTAGTTAATTGATAATTTGTTCAATTTTAATATCTGTAATTGTGTCATTATTATAATGTATGGAATTATTATAGTTTCACTTTTGTATAATATATCTGAATTGTTGGTTTCGAGTACAGACCTTCTGTTACAGAAGAGATTATCAACAAAAAACAGTTTCAGCTAAATCAACATGTGGGAAGGAGAATTATCTACTGTTATTTTACCCACAGTGTCAACCATGATATTTTTCATGCTAACTGTAAATCTCTTTAGATACCTTGTAGGAGATCCGCATATCCATATACGGGATGTAACTAAAGAGCATAACTGGAAAACCATTAAAAGGATATCAAAGGTATTTGTGCGTTTCTAGAAGTTTCAAATAAAAAATAAATATATGTTACATCCATTTTATATCGATATAAAAGATTCATTGATATTTGCTTGCATTTAGGCATATTACTGCAGCATTTGTGAGGCGTTTCTGTTAAATGTGGATGGATTGAAATGCGATTCATGTGGTGTCTGTGCTGATCGCGATTGTGTCAGAATTGCTGATAAAGAATTAAAATGTAAAAGAATTACATTGCCTAATGATCAACCAATGAAGCACCATTGGGTGAGAGGTATGTCAATTGCTCTATTATAATAAGGCCAAACTATTTCAGAATGTAGAAACAAATATAAAATGTTTCCACAGGAAATTTACCTATTATAGCAATGTGTGACGTTTGTGATGAAGAATGTGACCTAGAACCAGGTCTTACAGATTGGTGTTGTTGCTGGTGTCAACGATGCGTTCATGACACATGTAAAGCCAATCTGTCAGATGTGAGAATAAAATTATATCATGCCTTATGAAAGTGTACTCATAGAGGCAGATTCACATAACTATGAAACTTCTTTGACAGATTTGCGACTTTGGCACCTTTAAATCAATGATCATACCCCCTGGAAGTCTTGAAGTGATTAATACACGTAGTACAATGCGGCGACGATTACAGCTTCGCAGGATAATACCACCACCTTGGGCTAATTGGAGTCCTCTTATAGTAGTTGGTATGCTCAAATTCAAATTTGATTCTGTTCATTATACTAATAAGCGATGTTTTTATTACGTCTAGGGAATAGAAAATCAGGCAACAATGATGGAGCAGATATATTATCATTATTCAGAAGATTATTAAATCCAGCACAAGTGGTGGATCTTGCTGAACGTGATCCTGTAGCCGCTCTAGAGTGGTGTCGATTACTTGGAGATATTCCTTGTAGGATACTTGTTGCTGGCGGTGACGGTACCGTCGCGTGGCTCCTTAATACTATTCACAAGTTACAGTTACAGGTATTATTTGCATCTCTTGTAATTTTTGTATAAAAATATTCCACTTTCATTTTTTTTCCCAGCCCGTACCATCCGTAGGAATATTGCCATTGGGAACTGGAAATGATTTATCCCGTGTCTTAGGATGGGGCAAGGAACACAACTCAAATTTTGATCCTATGGAAATTTTGCAGCAAATACAGGCTGCGCGAACTATTAACCTTGATAGGTAAACAGATTAGTTCACATGGAAATTCTGCATTGATAATTTCATAAAATCTATTTCTTTAGGTGGATGGTGTCAATAAAACCATACAGAGGTCTAGGATTTCGAACATCTCGACAAAACATTTTCATGTATAATTATTTGAGTATCGGCGTTGATGCTCAAGTAGCTCTGAATTTCCATCGTACTAGAGAAAGCAGGTTCTATTTCTTCAGCCATAGAATATTCAATAAGGTAAGATTTCTGTATATTGACATGTAAGGAATCAATGGAATTTTTATCCTATAATGTTCATTCAGCTCTTGTATTTATGCTTTGGCACGCAACAAGTCATGGAGAGAGAGTGCAAAGATCTGGACCAAAGACTAGAAGTTTATTTAGACGGAAAACAAATAGAGTTGCCTTCGATAGAAAGTATTGTTATTTTAAACATTCCTTCTTGGGGAGCTGGTGTTAATCTATGGGATATGGGTCTTCCAGGTACATATATAAGACAATATATAAAAATAACTTGACATTAGACACGAACCAGTTAATCAATTACTTCTAGATAATGAAAAACTTGGCATGCAGAGTATCAACGATGGAAAATTAGAAGTAGTAGCCATATACTCTTCGTTTCATATTGCACAACTGCAAGTGGGCCTTTCGCAACCACATCGACTTGGACAAGCCAGTACAATTAAGGTACCTTTGTCATTTCAATATACTTTTGCATATCTTGTATTATTTTTTCCTATCTATCTTCAATATGTATATTCTCAGATAAAACTGCTTGGCTCTTGTGCTGTACAAGTCGACGGAGAACCTTGGTATCAGCAACCTTGTGAATTTACCTTGACATACTGCAATCAAGCCTCAATGTTGATGAACATCGATAATTGATCTGATTAGACACTTCTTAACCAAAGATACATTCCTAGTATGATGCAAACTATCAATTTGAAAGAAAGAACCTCGTATGGTCTGCAGCGCCGGGCGTGGATGATCTGATAGATACATAATTAATAGAAACTCTAGTCGCCATATTTCAAACATATTGTACAAATCGTATATTATATAATTTTTATGTTTTGTTGACTTAACGAGTCGTTAATAATTGAGTGACTAATAAGTATTGTACACTATATATGTATAACAGAATTAATATTATTTTTATTTACAAATATGCACATTATGAACGCCCAAAAAAATATATAAACTAAATCTAAAATGATTGAAGGATGTTATCCACTGCATTTATATTGTATCTGTGTACCCAATTTAGTTAATAATGTATAGAAAAATCATTGTGTTTCACATCCGATTTGAATGAGTAATCACCATCTTAAGGTTCAAAATATCACTACCTTAATGTTCCAAAACATTACTGTTGTACCGTCGAACGCATGTTGGTAAACAGAGACAGACCTAGACTCTAGTATACAAGAGTAGATTTTGGAACATGCCCTTAGTTGGTAGAACGACCAGGTTCCACTGTCGTTTTAGCTTGAACTGCCTTATCAACTTTTGGTATTACTGGTCCTTGACTCTCTTCATCAACTCCCTCGAGCTCAAGGAAATCTTCTTCATATCCCAATTCCTCATGGTCCCTGAGAGTGTTTTCCAATGTGGCCTTGAATAGGAGGGCTGCGAGGATAGCGCCAAGGATAGGACCTGCCCAATATACCTATCTTCGCGTTTTAGAAAATACATATATATCCAAATGCAGATGTCTCACCCAATGACCAGCCCAATAATCTGCTAACAAAGCAGCTCCGAAGCTTCTTGCTGGATTAAATGATCCACCTGTGAACTGTGCAAAGGCACAAATACCAGCAATGAATACCAATCCAATAGCAAATGGTGCAAGTTGCTGAACAGCTATGCTATTAGTCTCCATAGTGGTTAGAATAGTAAGCATTAGAATAAATGCTGCAAGGTACAGAAAGAACAAAAAATCATTGAGGAGTAAAAGTAAATATATTCTGAAGGGGAAGAATACACATTACTTGGTATAAGTTCCACCAGCATAGCTTGTACGTGTGTTATACTCTCCACAGGTACCGTGACACCTAGACTATAGTTACGATGAAAGAATTGTTGACCCTCATCAGTCGGGGCGATGCAATAAAGGATCAAACTGCCTACGCAGGAACCGAAAAGTTGAGCACCAATATAAAACACACCTCGAAACAATTTCATCTGGAATATATCCTGTGAGTTTTTCTATAACCTACTATTTTCTAATTTCATTACTTTGTTGATCACCATCATGCCCATTGTTATTGCTGGATTAAAACGTGCTCCGGATATCTTACGAAACATAACCGTGCAGATGATATAGATGAGCCCAAACGTTAATGCCATGGAGAGGACAGTTACAGTCAGGATGGGCATCAATTGAATGGCACTTGCACAACCAAACAGATTAATGGCGACGCATCCGACAAATTCACTTAAGAGCGCATAAAACATGCTACCATTAATTTCCTCTTGTCCGGCGGGATTTTGCTGATCAAACTCCATTATTAAATGGACAGTTGGACAAAGACATTGATGACATTACAGATTACAACGTTACTCAACTTTTAGACCAAATTTGAATAAACAAAGGACGAGCGAGAAAGATAGCAAAGCTTTTATTATATCGAAGTTGTTATGCATGTTTTAACGAACTTGTTTCCATTTGACAAACATGAGTGAGAGCCAGATGCACTTTTTTATTGTCCTTTTATCTCTTTGGCTGATGCACGAAACATCAAGGGTAATTCGAAGAATGAAGTAAAAGATGCTGCACTCATCTCATTCGTCATCTTTGAGAAAATTTATTTAAAAAAATTTGTTTCCCTCGAAGGTAATTCCATAGTGTCAATATTGAGTCAGATGCTTATTTAAATATTAACAGTTCATCAATGTCCTTTGCACGCGCTAATAGATATTTTTCATAAGAATAATTTATTTGATAATGTGATAACGATACGATTATATGGATACATAATAATTTACATAAATATATTATAGGTATAGATATATACCTCAGAGTGAGGATGTACGAGTAACACAACAAGAAACTTCTATTTATTTACATACTTGCTAACAAGTGGAACGAAGATCGTAGATTCACACTTCATAGACTTATACCTGAAGGAGGAATATTTGTAAATGACCTCAACAAAATACATCACACAGTCATTTAATAGATGACTCCATACTCTTGTCCTCTAGTATACTATTGTTTATTCTATCGAACGTTCGATTAAGGAAAGTCTAAAAGAAAGAGAAATGAAAGAATCCCCGCATCGCTCTAGCCTCGGCGTCGCAACGACAATGCGTGCAAACATGAATATTAAAAAGAGGGCGCGTACAACGACCTAGACCTAGAATGCTTCCTTTCGGAAATTAAATCCAAACTGATCACACTTATATCTCAAGATCCTAGCGAGTTGCGGTGGACCGCAGTAGAATACCGTGACCTTTCCCTTCTTTTGATCCTGCAATTGCTTGAAAACCTTGTCCCAGTTAGGACGACCAGCATTCGTCCTGGTCTTAAGACCAGTTATCAGATCTCGCTTTTCCTGAACAAAGAACATTGTAATATAAAAGAGAAGGTGCATAGGAATGATGCACCTTAGATTAGAGAAAGTGCAAGGTGCAATAAGATAAGAAAAATCATTGGGATTATACCTTCTCGTGCAGAAGGTCCATGGCTAATTGAAGTCCAACAGCCTTCATGTCATTTTTCTGTAATGCACTTGTGATGTACATATGCATTTCCAAGAAACGTTCCATCGTCACACCAAGTTCTGCTTGCTCCATTTCCAATTGGGAGAGGAGATTTACGAACCACTCAAACGAGTGCTGGTTGCGATTGATCCAGAAGAAGTCGACCTTACGCAAATACATCACAGTTGGTGGTATCTCACTGGCCCATGAAAATGTACATTTTGGACAGGTGTGTCTAGCTTTCCAGTAGCGATGCATTATAGATTGAAGAATAGAAGCAAACGGTGTCACGCCAATTCCTGTTGCTATTAGAACTGCATGCTGCGCTTGGAATATATGACTCGAGGGCGTGCCATATGGACCATCCAAGAAAATCTATACAGGAAAATTAATTATGATCGTGTACTAAGTGAGTATTTTATTGTTCGACAGGAGGTAACCTACCTCCAATGGTTTGCCAACTGGGTAGTTCATAGGCGAATGCGACATCTCTGACTTGAACGTCTCATCCATGCACCTGGGATCATCCACAGAGCATCTTTTTATTATTCGGCCCTCCTCAGCTATCCGAAGACCGGATGTTGAACGTCCAGCTGGTGACGTTTTTTCAGAAGCAGCTGGAATAATATAATAATAAAACTGTGAAGGGATTACCGAAGAGGAATATTAGGAATTGGTATACTAACCAGAATTACCCTCTGGAGTCACTTCATATTCGCAATTCTCTAGACTTGGAGTCTTGAAAGCTATTATAGTTGGTTTCATTCGCATGTAACGGAAACTCTGAGCCAATGATTTGTTTTGTGGACTCAGGTAAGCCAGTCCTAATGACTTAAGTCTGGCACGACGTATTTGACACTCGTCGAAGCTCCTCTCGGACTCGGATCTCATGTAGTCACGGAGTCTGTAGGGAGAAGTATCCTTGGTAGATTATATTTCCTTTACGCATAATAGAAACAATTTTTGTTTCATATCCTTATTAGATTTACTCACGCGATTAGTCGTTCCCTCTTCTTGTTCTTTGTCTGCATGTCCGGCATTGAGAATGATTTTTCCAGTGGCATTTTACTACCCAAAAGAAGCTGATGTAGTTTTTTGTCACGCGGTGTCCTTGCAACATCCACTGGACCTAAAAGAAAAATATGAATTAACCGGAAGTATAATAATTCAATCTGGATTACTTACGTTCACTCGACGGTGCTGACCCGTAACTACGCACTGAACTCGGACTTGGTGACATATCCAGATCCGGTATGAAGCGAGGATTGTCAAAACCACGTGTTACCTCTAAAGACTTGGAGGATGTATCTTTTTCTATTGCGAATACCGGCCTAGCAGATAGCCTAATCGTAAAAAAATGTGTAAGGAAGACGAGAATGATGGACTGATTTTCTGAAATTTATATTTTGATACTCACGGGCTTGGAGTATATTTGGTCCTGGTCTGGTCTGACGTACAAGCTTCTATTGGAGCAACTTCACCTCTGTGAAGTCTCATTTGCTCTCGTTCAAAATATGAATAGAGACTATTGGTCCATTCGCCCACAGCACGTATATGGAGCCACATGTAATCTAAATGATATTTATTATTACCATTACTCAAATTTGAAAATAACATAATTGTATCCAACTTTTAGATTTCAATGACTGACCTTCCTGTTCGGGTGCGCTACTAATAGTGAACGGGTGCCACTCGTAGCGTGCGATCTCCGGGATATTCACAAAGACATAATCCCCAGGACAGAAGTCAAAGTGTTGCGGCCTCTTGATTACAAGATGAGTCACCTTGGAAGGAAGCAGCAAACCGGAACTAATATATGTCTTACCACGCTGAGACCGTAGCCAGATTAATCGACGGATACGTTCCACCATGTAGATAACTCCGGGACCAACGAACCATTTCCAGAAATTAGGCCCATGGAAAATAGTCAGAAGCCAGAATGGTACATAGAGAAGATGTGACCAGTAGAAGATCTGCAAGATCCTCATAAACATCTCATTAATTTTATAATTCTCAAGATTAAATCAACATCTGCTATATTTAATCACCTCAAAACATCCGCCACGTCTGACAAATGGCATCGAGCATAAGGTCATCACGGCTAAAATGATAATCAATGCAACACCAGTTGGATTAGCACCACCAGGTACCAATCCAAACAATCCAGGCTTACTGGTGATCAGCCATTCAGTCAAAGTATAATTTTCTTTATTCAATTGTGGATCATATATCACGACTGTACCTGTGAGAACGGAAGAAAAAAATTTTATTTCCATTAAATGGATCGTGAAGTAGGACGAAAATAACTCACTAAAATTGAGAAGATGCATGAGTGTATGAACTGTACTAAAAATGCCAATAAGAACACCAGTAAGTTTATGAAGATATATATGTTGATCCAAAGGAAGAACAGAACTAAATCCGTGCGTACGTAGGAACGTTATACACTGGCGCAGCATCAGCACAAGGATAAATGTGCAGTCAAAATTTAGGCACTGTCCTGAATACAAAAAACTTCTGTTTTAAATTTTATTTTAAAAATATAATGAAGAAAAGAATGTATATTACCACAAGCACGTGCTAGTATCACATAGCCATTAGAGTGTCGATACTGAAAGGCTCGTGACACGAATAGTGCAACATTGATGAGAAGAAACAATGACAGAAAGCTGATGTAAACGTAATGATTCTTCATGTAGGGTTTCGTCAGCTGATAAGGTCTCAAGCGTCTGATAACGCGAAGACACGATTGCTTTGCAGGTTCAGGCTTTGGTGGTACCAGCCAACGATCTATACTGTAATTTCCATATAAAAATATATTCCTTTTTTTTTCTTTTTATAGAATCTTATACTCACCTAATGGACAAGTTCTCCAAGAGCCCATCGTGCTTTTCCAGCTGTCTCTTCAGGGCCTCGAAGGTAATTGCGCCTCTGTTACCCTGGTCAGCATCTTCGAAGAGTGCTATAGTTAAATCTTCAATTTGCTCTTCACTGAAGTTCATTCCATTCTCTTCCATACACGCTCGCATTACATGCTGAAGTTCACGATGCTGGATCAGACCATCTCCTGTGAACCAGATGAAGATCATGATCAGATCAATATTCAAAATTTTTAATACTGAAGAGACTTTATTCTTCCTTCCATCAGTCTTACCATCTATATCATACACTTTGAAGAGGAACTTTATTTTGTCATCGGATGTCTTTCCAGCAAATTGGTGCATGGAGTCTAAGAACTCCTGAAGTGATATGGTCCCGGAATTGTCTTTGTCGAATATTTGGAAGACCCTCTCCGTGAAGAAGGGCTGAAACATACATGTATGATATAATCTCTATTTGTATATATCCATATACAACGATAAAATAATGTCCCACCTACATTTTTTGAGATGACTATTTTTTTGAATTCTTCACGACGAATTTCGCGCTCGTTTCCGACCGTTTGCTTGAAGATCTTCTCTAGCCTTTCTAGGTTGCCTTTATCGAAGCCAGCACGTGGTCTGAAGCGATATTATTTATTAAAAAAACGAATACTAAGGACATGAATTACTTCGTAGCACTATTTTTATTGTCGCATTATAGATACCTGGTATTACTGATACTAGCTATGAATTCCATCACTTGCACTGTGCTCACGGATCCTGTGTTTTCTTGGTCTATCAAACGATAAAGTTTGTCGACCACCTGAAAATTGTAATGAATATTTGAAGAATCATATAATAACAAGCCTCTGGCGGTGGATTAACCGTCGCACAATAAGGATAATACAGTAGGATTTTGCAATATCGGTAACTATAGTATTACAATTATAATTTCGTAAGACGTTGGGACATATGCAAATTGTAATAGTAGATTATAACGTACAAAGGAACACTTAATTTTCATAGTTGATTATTTCTTATTCATGCGGGTAGTTTTGATTTGCCTTTAATTTCGAGTACGTAACATTATAGATAGCGATATTGCAGGTTGATTCTTAAATCCACTTGCGCCAACATTAATTAACTATAATTAAGTGTTTAATATTCTCCCAAGTAGATAGACTTACCCCCTTCGCACGGAATATCTGCTGAAAGGTCACTAAATTAACCGGTTCTTCTCCACACAAGACATAGGCGACGCTTTCTATCTGATCTATGAAATCTGCCTGTTTCTCGTTTCTGTGAGAAAAAAATTGAATATTTAATGACTTCTTCAAACTGAAAAGCAATCATTTATCGATACAGCTATCTAATCAATATACACAATTCTGTAGAAGGATCCAAAACTTACGTGAGTCTTTCCTTGAGGAATTCAATCCATTCATCTTGCACCAGGTGATCGTCTCTGTCCTGGTCGAAAAGTATGAAGAATTTCTCAAGGAATACCTAAAGAGAAACAAGAAGCCCTAATTATCTACTGACATAATCATATCTTTAGTTCGTACACACATGATTTCGGATGTAACCGATTATCAATTATATTTTAATCCTATAACAACGTCTCGCTATAATCATCGCGTGTCACATGTTTTTTACGTGTGATCATTAAAAAACAGGTCAATGCCAGAAGCAGTGGCCAATCTACGTGTGGTTTGCGCCCTTTCTCGTGCGCACCATTCGTTGCCTTGCTTTCATTTTGTATAATTTCGATTCCTCTAAGTGCTATGCAATTTCATTACTTCCTTTTCTTAATCGAATGGCATATAATACATTTTATTAAATACGGTTCAATTAATTTGTGCAAGCTGTACAGTATAATTTTTTTTTATATTTTCTAAATATTCACGTCATACCGAATCATATGACGTGACTCTTGACTTCAGTGTCTTATAAGCCGTATTGATTTTATCTTTGACCGATCAAGAATCATTATATTATCAATATTTAATAGTGTACTGTTCAGATCGTTGTGATCGAGGCTGCTTTCAGGATTGCTCGAGGCGCAAGGTCTTCGCCTGAGGCTATCGCCCACCTTGCATGCCCCTGAATCATTTGGATCGCCCTCGATCGTATGACGGACGATCTACACATTGGTACGATGATACGTTATACAGTAAAAGTTCTTTAATGGCACCAGGGAGAATATATACTTTACCTCGTCCTGAAAGAGTCTTCTGAAAGTGTCTCGGTTATACCTTATGACGCCATCCCTATGCAGAATTTCGGAGCACTCTTTAAGAGTGGCTGTTCTTCTTCTTTCGATAAGACACTCTTCCTCCATGGAGCTGATCGTGCTCTCTTCTGCTCTTCTTGCACCGGGATCAGCCATGTCGGTGATACCAGGTTGCTCTTGGTCTCACGTGATCCTTTGTTATTGTTCTGATAGATAATGAATTCTTGTCGAGGATGATGAGTACGACGATTCATGAAAATAAACACAGAAATAGGCAGACGACTTGTTAACGTGCAAACGCGTGTACGCGTTTGCGCATCTTTGATCGCCAATCGAAGTTCCTTAGGATAACAAAGCGCGAAAGCGTTTTCTGGGTTGATTTGATACTTGGGGATGATCCTTTTTTAGGTTTTGATTTTATCACTGTCAACCGGTCTCACGACTCCACTAACTGGCTCAACCACCGCACTGAAAACTCATAATGGAAATGTGCTTATGCTACTTTCTGCACGCATCTCGCACCTTCTGGTAGGGATACGGGTTGTTCGGTTTCTGTAGGGGAATCTAGATTCTGCGTGGGGATAGGGAACCTTTCACTTTTTGACAGTACATGGTATCGAGGGAACCTTGTCTTCTCTCGGGCAGTCTTATCGTTTACCTCATTTCAGGGAATTGGCCTTAGGAAAATTATTTTCTATTTGTCATTCCTCAGAGCTGAAAAGTGTTTGTTGGTAATTAATAGGAGCTACTTTTGTTTTTTCATCAATATATTTCATTATTTATTACCGACTCATCCTTTTTTTTTATAATTTAATTTACTTCTCGTTGGGAATTTATGTGTACTACATCTTCTTTGTTTTACCCTTAAGTGGACCCAGGGTTGCGATGCCGGACCAATATGGCGGATTGTCCAAGGTGTTCCAGGAGCGCGTGTTGTCTGATACAATTCCTTTCACTTTTCGAGAGCGATTCGATTGTCCTAAGATCAAACGAGAGAGGGTTACATTATTGGTGAGTTGCGAGTACAGACCTTGCTTCCTCCGGGAATAAGATTATGCTTCGTTAGGCAGAATCAGTACGGTACTTGACTATTATGCAATCTTACATCTTGGCTTGTTAACCGTGCTAACACAAGATGCACATACATGTATTCACAAATAATTAGATTTATTCATGATAAATGAATAAAAAATCGATTATATATGCAATTAATTTTTTATAACCGTTGCTTATGTTTAGGTCAATTATTCTTTACCTTATGTTCCCGTTTTATATTACACTATTAAGAAGTCTTTTGTATTACGATCTGTTACGATTTTATTGAAGGTTTTGGGCTATATCTGACAATCGCTAAATTACAGATAGGCTGATTCTGATATTCATAATACAATGGTAATTTTTCTTCACTTTGATATGCTTATCAATAAATAGTGAAGGAAATTAATATTCCATTAACTATTTTTAAATCGGAAAAGGACAAGTTATATGTAGAAATGTGTATCCATTTCTTTTTCTATACAAGGACTTTACTATTAATCTCAAGCTAGAAATCTGTGTAGGTATAGACAGAAATTTGGCAGGAAATATTCATAGTCAAATAGCAATCATAACAGTACCTGTGGGCCGTGCACGGAAAGCAAGAGAGACTATGATAGATGGAGAGATCTCATGAAGGCGGTGACCCTGAAATAGAATCTTATAGGTATTGCTAGATAGACATCTGCACATTTTTCATTCCAATATGCTCATTTTGCATATAACTCTAAATTTTCATTATTGTCAGAGTATTGATTCCTACATGTTACCAGGATGTACAGAATCACATAGATTTATGTAAAAGACTGTAAGCTAAAAATTTGATCAATTGTTCAAGTTCTGCAAAAAAATAGAGCTTGCGATAATTTTTAATCTACTGTTGGTAAATCAGTTATCTAGTGATAACCTGTAGTCTGGTAATTGATAACCACTTCGGTGAGTATCGACTATCGGTTTAAGAACGCACTTTCTATTGCACCGGAAAAACATAGAATTCATTGGATAATCAGAATCCATATGTGGTTTAGCGCCTGCGCCTTACTTGTGGCTTTTCGATCAGCGTCAGTGAATATCAGGCCTTGCCTAGTTGAGGTTCCTGACACTGTTTCCCCAGGACGGGCAGGTAGAGAGCACGGAATTCTTGTGGGAGATCAAAAATGGATTTGACGTGTGTACAAAAATTGACTGAGAAAGGTTCAGCGACTCCTGAATTAAGTTCCTCGACTGAGGATTCGTTGAATTCCTCGGAGACGACCTTTTAAGAGTATCGGAACTCATATTCAAATAATCTGATACGTTTGACGCTATCTCCTTCATCTCGACATGCATTTTAATGCACCTTTGTTATTCCTAATCGTACTGAGAATTGGGATCCTCGATTGTCACAATGTTCCATGTACCTTCAACACAATGTGCCTATGCTGGGTGCAGGATGACACAGAATATACGAAGATGGATATCAGCTGTATGGGCGTACCATTCGCCAGGTTTCCTGGTAAGTCTGTGTTATCATAATTTGGAGAAGGTACTGTGAATAATATAGTTTCTCAATTTTAGAAATATCGGTAAGCTACGTAGCACAGCTGGATATCGTCGGATCGGGCATGCAGCTTCTTGAGAACGACGCATTAGCCGGCTCCTCTGTGGAAGCTTTTGGACTTATGAGCAATAGACTAACTAGTATTGCTGATAAATCCCTTCTGTAAGTTATATAATTGTATTGTGTATTAAAAATGTTTTTTCTTTTAATTCACTATTGTCTACTTTTATACAGCGGAGTGGCCGAGAGCTTGCGTTCTCTTGACCTGAGTTACAATACCTTGGAGGAAATACCATTCAGAGCTTTTCAAAGCTTGAGGAGGCTCAACTGGCTCAATATGCATAGGTGAGTTGAAGAGGATTTTTTATTGATTTCTAAAGTCTAACATGCTTCCGGTTTTCAGTAACCATTTGACGACGCTCGAGGGAGATTGGGGTCACGTCAGGAACACCCTGGCCAGTGCATTCTTCGGTGAAAACTTTATCAACGAGATCCCCAAGACTTTTGAGAATTTTAAATCACTCGTATGGTTCAATCTGGACAATAACAATTTGCAGATGATACGCGAATCGTGTCTGCCACCAAGCATACATACCCTAAGTCTGAATAACAATTTGCTCAAATCATTTCCAACGAGTCTTGGTGACCTACCTGCCCTGAATTGGCTATATTTACGAGGAAACAATATCAGGCACCTGGAGTTACCAATATTTCGTAATCCTAACGTGGAGTTATTGGATCTCAGTGAAAATTTTATCGAGAGTATCGCCAGTCCGAGCTACTCTAACTATACTCTGCATGTTAGAGACTTTAACTTGGCTAGTAATAAACTCTCTAAGTTGCCAGCTGACATGTTCACTGGTCTCAGGGTACGCAGAATACATCTCTCCTCGAATGGAATTCAATCAGTGGAAGAAAACACTTTTCGTGGTCTCGAGGAGAGTCTCGAGTATCTCAATCTGGAGAACAATGAACTGACTGTCGTGCCCGAGGCTATAGAAGGTATGGAGAGGATATCCTATCTTTATTTGGCGAACAACAACATCGACAATATGACCTCGGAGAACTTTCGCGAGTTTGCTGAGATTCTAAAAGCTCTATCAGTAGCTACGAACAACTTGAGGCAGGTCCCGGTGAACGCCCTGGAGCGATGTCACCAACTGTTACACCTCAACTTGGGATACAATAAGATACAAAACATTGAACCTGGTGAATTCGAGTGGGCTGAAAGCCTGGAGATTCTTCTTCTACGGAATAATCTTATAACAAAATTAAAATCTGAGACGTTCAAGGGTGCGAGTGAATTGAAGGAACTCAGTCTGTCATTCAATCATCTAACGGAACTCGACGACGACGCCTTTCTCGGTATTGAGGAGACCTTAGAGATTCTTGAATTGAGCTTCGCCTTTGCCACGGATATTTTTCCTCAGCTTGCAATTAAGCCACTCACTAATCTCCTCTGGCTGGTTCTTGACAATAACAATTTCCAAACAGTCGACGCGAGTGCCTTTTATTCACTCCAGAAGCTCAGGTACCTCAATCTAGAGTCTAATAGACTTCACTATATTCCTGAGCAAGTATTCCTCTCAAGCATCCATTCGGAGCTACGCGACGTTAAGCTTGGCTACAATTTCCTCGAAAGTATACCTCGGGATACCTTTCACAAATTGACCGAGCTAAGATCCCTTGACTTCACAGGAAATCGTATACAAGTGATAGCAGCTAAATGCATCTGGGATTGTCCTAAGCTCTTGACGCTTTCACTGGCATATAACAAGATCACTCGAATGGAGAAAAAGGCATTTCAGCAGCTGAATAATCTTCAGTTCCTGCACCTGGAATTTAATAAACTGTCAGTCCTCGACTTGGAGTCTATAAGTGATAGTGGATGTTCAGACTTCAGTCTAAACGTTTCCTACAACGCAATAAGTACAATAAATCCAGGTTCTATCAACAATCTGACTCATCTTGATCTTGCGTTCAACAACATTACTCATTTAGTTAGGGACGTCTTCAAAGGCACACCGAATCTGAGGACAATTGATCTGCGCAATAATCGTTTAACGAGTTTGGAACCTGACACTTTTGCTCTGACACGTCTGGAGAGTTTAAATTTGAGGAGCAATAGACTAAAGTCCATCAGAAAACAAGCGTTTAATGGATTGGAGCATCTTCAGCAGTTGGATCTAGCTGGTAATGGTATTAACCAATTGGCTATGGAACAATTTCGCTACCTGAAGAACTTGCGGGTTTTGGATCTGTCCCGCAACGAGATTCGTTCCCTCCTGCAGAATGTATTTGAGGGTACTCGGGTGGAGATCTTGGATCTGAGTCACAATAGACTGACAGCAGTTCCCTCGGTGGCTTTTGCTGAACTTGGGTACACTCTGAGGGATTTAAATCTAGCTGACAACCTCATAGATCACCTGGACCCCACTGCGTTTCCCACTTCTTTATTGACTTCCTTGAACCTGGCACGAAATCGCATTACGATATTGCCAGACAACTCTTTTGTCGCACTGGGCAAACTTCTCGTCCTGAACATGACGCACAATAGTCTACAAGCTAATTTCAAGGAACTCTTCCATTACTTGCCTGACCTGCGGCAACTTTATCTCGCCAATTGTATCTTGAGGAAGATACCCGTGCTACCTCTGAATCAGCTGACCCTCCTTGACGTGTCGTCGAACAATATACATTCTATATCAGATAATGATTTTCAATATCTTGATCAGCTCAAAGTTCTTCGACTTGTAAATAACAGCTTGTCTGTTGTACCAATACTGAAACTGAATTTTCTCAGAGAGCTTGACATATCTGGAAATGCTATAGAGGTGATTTTTCGTTTTCTCATTTTTTATTCCAATCGACTTATTTTATTAGATTAAATATAAATGTTTTTCTTTACAGGAACTGACGAAGGAAAGCTTCTCCGGGTTTCCGAAACTAGACCGCCTTAACCTGAAAAACCTAAACAAGATGAAATCTGTAGACAAGGACTCTCTACGCGAACTGTATTACCTGAAACATTTACAGATCCAAACATGGCCCCAAGCTGACGGATTTCATCTTCGATATTTATTGAGTGACTTGCCACTACGTACGGTAGAAATTCAAGTGAGCGAACATTTGCTCAAATATCAAATTCAAAACGTCTTCTCAAAACATATCAGAGAGCTAACCATAACTGGCCACGATTTGGAGACCATTTCCTCTGAGGCATTTTCATCGATCGAAGGTGGCGACTTCATCCTGAGGATTCGAGACACGCGAGTTCAGCGATTCCAATCAGATATATTTTTACCGTTAACAAAACGACTCTCACAATTGACTCTTGATCTGAGAGATAATAACATAAACGAACTGAGTCCGTCCATCATCTACGGGAATCTCTCCTGGGAAGCTGTAGGAACAAATATGGTTGCAGGTACTAATAATCTCTTCTGGTTCAAGGACATCGATCGATATCATTTTTAGAAGCATTGAAACAATCTGGAATTTTCAGGTGGTCTACAAGTTTCCGGAAATCCGCTAGAATGCGATTGTGAGATCGCTTGGCTGAGTCTTTGGCTACGAAGGTGGCTCCGGGAATCACGTCAGATACACACAGCATCACAATCAGACGCAAGACAGTTGCGCAGTATTGCTGGAAGGGCCGTCTGCACAGAAACCACAACTTCCTATTCCTCAGACAAAGTTCTTCTAACTCTAGGGACACCACACACAGCCTGTCAAGCATCTGCATTAAGTACAGCGAGTTATGGATGTTATCCTGTCTCGCTTCTATACATCGTGGTTGTTTTTCTAGTAAGTCAAGTATTATCAACACTACCTTCAAAGGTGGGAAGGCAAAGAATATTATCAACAAATGGATGAACAATAAAAAAACAAGCAAACAAGTTTTAACGTATTATAATAATACTTAATAATTACGTATCGAGGGACATCGACGGACAGATATAAAAATGTATTTGTAAATTATTATTTCCTATCGTTCTTTTTATACAAGTTCTTTTTTTGTTCTTAATGCGATTGAAATAATTATACAGGTGGAGCTTGAGTATGCTGCAGACAACCCTCAACGTTCTCAGGCCAATCACATACATTTTCATTTGGATTGAACACCAGATTTACAGGACAGGGCATATGGTGTTTGCGTTCTCCTTCGCACATGTAGTACATCGTGCAATCATTTTTATCTGGATGATACGATATATGATTGTCCTCCTCGTCGCAGGTTACCTCATTCGCTATATTGACAATAAGAAAAAAATTGAATCATCTCAGCATTAAGATTCAAAAGGGTCATATGGTAAATACTTACGATCCTTGGTGGTGTACTTTCCATTTTTTAAATTACTTTCATACGGACCATCATATTCAAGCTTTACAGTGTAATCAAGCAGTTCCTTTTTCATTGCTTTGATAAGAGGATATTTTCCAGTACCACAGGTACCTTTGAAGTCGTCCATATCTATTGACCAAACCATTATGCCACCGAAACCTTCCTCCTTCAGCCATGTCATCTAAAGGAATTGAAGTAAAAGTTATTATATAATTTAATTTGGATTCGTTACTTTCTGCTTCATGTTTTATTTATTAATTTTGGTTTGACTTTGGCTGAACGCACCTTGTTCACAAGACTTCTCTCATCGTCGAATCCTACCCACTGGTCGTTACAATAGGCGAATGGAACCTGTTGCTCACTGTCCCACACAAGTGTAGTGTTGTCATCGTTGAGGAAGGTGCACACCTGGAAGGTAAAGAAGCAATCGAATAGTATCATGTTGACATTTAATATGACAATGAGAAAGTTTAGTAAGGTATAGATATGTGTACCTCATAGTAAGAAAGGAAACCTGCTTCGTTGGTAAAGTTTCCAGCAGTACCGCCACCGGAAGCTGGTGCGCCAATATCGAATTTGTCCTTATCAACAAGAGTGAACGATCTACCATAAGTGGGCATACCGATCATGAGCTTTTCCTTGGGTGCGCCTTGTTTGACCCACTCACGGGCACTGTAATCCTGTAATAATTAATATTTTTATGAGTATTAAACATCTTTTAAGAAGCGAATTCGAATATGAAAAAAAAGGACTTACAACAGTGAGCTTCTTCTGGTAGCTAGTGGCACTCTCCAGAGGAAAAAGAGGACTGTTGTGACCAACTTGTCTTTCCCATTGGCCATGGAAATCGTAGGTCATCACGTTGATGAAGTCCAGGTATTTGGATATCTCGGGTACGTCATATCCAGCGGCTATGGCCTCGAAACTTGCTGGGACTGCAGCTGATAATAACAATTTCGGCAATCCGGAACTTTGGGCTTCACCTTCAAAAGCGAGTCTCAGTTCCTTCAGCAGATTTACATAGGCTGTACGGTCGTCTGCTCCTCTATAATAATAAAGAAGATGCGTTGTCATTGGAAAGTCATGTACTGGATTGTTAGGTAATAACTTACCTGGGATACTCCCAGTCGACGTCGAGTCCATCGAACTTGTAATCGCGAAGGAAGTCAATAGCCTCGTAAACGAACTGGTTCATGCGGAAAGTGTTGCTAGTGAGTTCTTTGAATGGTTTTGATCCGAAGGCCCAACCACCGATTGCCAGTAAAACCTAATGCAATACCGTTGTATAATTTATTTTAATTTCTTAAAAAACAAACATCTCATTTAGGCATTTCGTACCTTGACGTCAGGATTTTTCTCACGAAGTGCTATCACTCTTTCATACATCTCTCCATCCTTATCCCTACCCTCGCTAAGGAGATGATCCTTCAGGGTGGCGAAGGCGTATATAATGTGACTGCACAAAGTCGGATCAATATCTTCTGGTAGGAATTTTCCAGCACCGGGTCTCTTGTAAGACCAGTTGGTCAGGTAGCAGATGGTTTGCGCTGGTCTCTCTGTGAATACAAAAATAAAGTATTTAAGGTAAATATAAAGTTATAACAGAATACAATAGAATTGTATATTTTTACTTCATTAATACTTATTTCATACCACGGGTATTAGCGCTGCCTATGATTTGTGTAGGTTTTTGCACTTTTTTTGCCTTGCTCAGTACATCGGAAACTGCGATTTTATAAGGTTCTGGTTTCTTCACAACAATTTCAGTGATCGTAGAAGCCACAGCACTCCAGTCAACATCCTTTGCATTACTTCCTCGTGAAATTCCATTCAATTCCTCCCTAAAAATGATCAAATAACACTTCTAAAAATCATGGACCATATTTACTAAACCAAAGGTATATCTAATTATTTAAATTTACCTCATGGCACCAATTAATGGATACTTAATATTGCCACCACATACGGTACCGTTGAAGTCATCCATATCAACAGTCCATGCCATAGCACCACCATATCCTTTATCTTTGATCCAGTGCATTTTGTTACGAATGGAACGTTCATCATCAAATCCGACCCACTGATCATTGTGAACGAGATAAGGCACTTTCATCTCGTCATCCCATACATATGCTGCACCGTTGAGGAGCATTTCGCAGACCTGGTCAGTGGTCAGTTATGATCTATCAGGTTATCCACAAGGTTTGACAATCTAGAATAATATTGACAAATATTTACCTCGTAGTAGGCAACAAATCCTGACTCTTTGGTGTACTCTCCAGCTTTACCACCACCACTGGCAGCTGCATGGACCCCATAATTTGATGGATTGGACAGTGTGAATGATCGGCCATATGTGGGCATGCCAATGATGAGCTTCTCTTTGGGAGCACCGAGTCGTACCCATATATTAGCCGCATTGTCAACACTAAGCTGTTTCTGCCATTCAGAATCCAAAGAAGAAGCATAGAGCGGTGCATTGTGTCCAGTCTCTCGTTCCCATTTACCATGGAAGTCGTAGGCCATAACATTGATGAAGTCCAGATAGCTATGAACATCCTTATGTAAGTGAAATACGTAATATAAAAGGTGAAAGTATATTTTTATAACTTCTTATTGTTGACCGACCTAGAGACAGCAGGAACGTCGTAACCACTCTTGATATTGTCAGGACCAACTGGAACTGCTGCAGTCAGTAATAATCGTGGCTTCTTACGTTCTTGAGCTTCCGCTTCAAAAGCTTCCCTCAATTCTATAGGTACAAAGGAGTGACTTTTATTAATATTTCCTATAAACAATACAATTTATCAAATTAAGAGCTTCATCTACCTTTAAGAAGTAGTACATAATTCTTCTTATCGTCACTTCCTTTAGGATACTCCCAATCAATGTCCAAACCATCAAAGTTCCTGTCTCTTAAATAAGGTATAGCACTGTAGACAAACGTCTGACGTGCATAGCGCGAGGATGACATGTCCTTGAATTTCTGTGTTCCAAAGGACCAACCACCTGCAAGAATCCAAGATGATAACGGCACTCGATGACAATTCATCTACTGATTTATAAATGTCATTGAGGTTCTAGAAAGTTCTTGACGTACCTATAGCTAATAGTACTTTGAGCGAAGGATTCGCTTTTTTAAGGGTCATTATCCTTTCATACAGGCCGACCTTGCCATCCTTAGTCTCGTCGTTCGATTCAAAGCTAGTGAGTTTGTTCTTCTTGAGCCAACCAAAGGCGAATATAATATGGGTGCAGAGATCAGGCTGAATGTCCTCCGGCATGAACTTTCCAATCTTCGTGCGGTACTGCGACCAGTTCGTGTAGTAGCAGACAATCTGAAAGGTCGGTTATGGTCTTGTAAATTTTTACACCTAGATTATATGTATATGCACGCAGATAAATCTTCTTCGCGAACTATCCTATTTATACCTTGTAATTGTTTGTCTTGGCAGGCTGTACTTCATTCTTGGTACTTTTATTAGCTACTCTGTTGCGAGATACTTTAAATCTGTTCACACTCGCCGAGACTTCCTGGTCGCTGGAAAGAGCTGGACTGGATGTTGTGGGTCGACGAAATCTCTTCCTCGCACCTGTCCAATGGCACCATTTAATACGTACATTATATATATATGTAAGCCACAAAAAGATAGTCTACGTGATGAAATAGATGTAAGTTTGTTTACCTTCAGAATGGTTCGACAAACTCACGAGGAGTAGAGCCAGACAAATTACTCTTGTGCTCGCGCTAAGTGACACCTGAAGTACAAAAAAAATCGAGTACATTATATTTCATCTGGAATTTCTTTTACAAATAGACAGATGATTACGACTGATAACATAGCATAGGAAAGATCATTACAAAATCTAAATTACCATTATTGAAAGTCTCACGCTACCGAATTGTTATATAGAAAAGGACGATTTTGCAGAAGACATCAGTACTAGGTAAACAATGAGTACTTTCTTCCTAATGTCTCAAATTTATTATTCACTTAAGCTAACATGATTATACCATTGCAAGTGGAAGCCATTAGTTCTGTTTAAATGAGTATTTACTGATCGCCGGTTGCCGCCATACTCAAGGAGTCGAGTCGTCGCGACAACAGGGCAGGAATAAATGGCGAAAGTGCTTGCGGTTCTTTTTTTTTCAAAGAATTACGAGCTGCAGATAGATCTCTGTGGTAGTGACGGGGCGGGGAATCGTGGCGCTATCGGGGCCTTGTGTTACGAGCGACAATGGAGAACGGCAAATAACTTGAAAATATTACTCGACTGTCGGCACGGACCGCGGTTGTCGAGTCCGAGAAACCCTAAAGGAGCATAAACGACTCGGAAAGACGTAAGTTCTCGTAACAGATTAACAAATATGGCCACTCGCAGATACAGACTTTCATAATGCAAAAGTTATTTAAATTCTATTGTCAATGATGACAAACATTAAAAATTGGCTAAGATGAAGTAAATCTGATACTGAAAATGCAAATGCGTTGCAAAGTACTGTTGACCTCAGGGCTCTTTGTTTCTTGTGAAATTATCTAACTGTCTATTGAAAAGTCTGCTTGATGGTCTGTATATATATACACACATATATCTACTTCCCTGACCTTTCCACTAACAGAGTATATATTCTGCATCGATTGGTTTGCATTGGCGGCGCTGGTGGATTCGCAACTCGAGTGCATTGTACCCGGTGCATGAATGCATTTGCGGATTGGAGCCATTGCTTTACGATGCAGTACGGAGCTGTAACCATGGAGCTACCAGCGTACGGTTACTGCATGGGCTGAGGCAGTTGGTTAGCTATGTGGGTAGATAGGTAGAACGAGGTAGTAATAAGACAGTCTCAGGAGAGTGTAGCTCATGATATACGTATGCATATATACATATAGAAATATGTACAACGTGTGATTTTTATTCTATCCGCCATTACTGTACTAGCTAGATAGAGAGTAGGCCCTGAGATTTCTAGCGTACCCAGTAGGCACATTGCCGTACGACTCTAGTATAGCCAACCAACTATCCGTGACTCGCTAACATAATTGCACCTTCTCTTTCTCAGTTGGCTGAATAACGACACGACAAGACTTACCAGAGTGCTGGCCCACCAAGTAACCAAGCACTGAGGAGTAGAACCCCGATAGAGGTATCCCATAATTTGGATGTAAAGTGCGACACGCGACCATCCGTAAAAATTTCACTTCCATCGACAGCTCTTCCTGGTCTTGCTGCGGCTCACCGCGCCTCATTGCGCGTCATCGCACTGGCGGCGCCGTGACTGCCCTGGAGGAACTCGTGGAGGATCCAGAATAAAGAAATAGAGGAACGTAACGAAAGAACGAAAGAAGAAAAGGATCCGTTAGTCCTGACACGAGCATCTCCATTGAACCACGAAGTCGCGCGACTACCGTGGATCTGTTACAAGTGGAAGCGTCGTGGCGCCATCCTTGATCAGGATATCCTTTATTCAGGTGGCGTAATTAGAGAGTCAACCAGGAGAGCAACCACCCATAGCCAGGATCTCGTGGAGTTACTGCGTGATGACTATATTTTATACTGATACTATTGGTAGCCTTTGGTCTGGTATTCAAAAGACGTAATATCGCGGCTCAGGAACAATCGCGGACCACGCCTATACATGGTAAAGAAATGCTACTTTTGTATACGTATACACACTCTTGAAAGTACCGTAAACCGCTGTTCGCATTTCCCACCGCGTACTGAGTTTAGCTTTCCTTTTAGCCGTCGTTACATTTATAACCTGGCCCGCCGTCACGGAGACGCTCATGCTGCACGCTGTGTACTTGTACCTACTACTCCCGTTCCAAAAAGCTGGCATCGTTTCGCTCTTGAGCGAGACTCCTCGCCGAGAAACTCTCACGATTCGCAAGTGATCCGTGGACTTGTTGCACCGTCCTGCTGTACTGCTTACTGCCCTCAACTCTTGCCTCTCTCTTACGCTGCCATACAGGTTCCTTCTTCTTGGCTCTAGACAGCTTTCTAATATCAATCGCAGAGTCTCGATATTACTCCTGCGACACCGGAGACGCCAAGCTGAGCTTAATAAGCCAGCAGCAGCTAACCTCCATCGTGCCGTTCTCTGACATTGAGACACCTGGTTCTTGTCGTCGTCCTCGCATTCGCTGGCGACCTGGTCGTCTGAACTCATATGCCGTTCTGCATCTATAATACGTCAGGCTTCTACCTCTATACGGTTCAGCTTATATATACCTCGTTCTGCGTTACTCTTTTGATTTTTTGTTGTACCCATTGCATAATTATATAAATGAATATGTTGGAAAAATGTGGTCGTTGACGAACAGAGACACCAGGGTCGAAGAAGTCAGGTACGTATGTATCTGGTGAACGTATCTGATACAGTCCTAAGGAGTTTTCAAAGACTTCTACGTGTGCAGTGAAGATGAAATCGGCTACAGGATGGATTTTTAAGGGATCTTTCACCGGATATTATGAAAATCTGATGGTCAGATGTAAGACGAGCATGGTAAACTCGACTCCAGAAATAATCTTTTGGGCTTCGTTAGATCGTCGTTACTTCAGACGGAGAGTTACGTGACGAGGTTGTTCCTGGGATGGAGACAGAGCGAAGCCTTGCCGAATATAAGGTTACCGTATGAAAGTGAGAGGGAAGGCGAACCTGCTTGTAAATACTGGCGCGGCGAGCGGGTGCGAAACGCAGACACGTTTCCATGCGTTTCAACATGTTCGACGGGTTTCGACACAATCCTAAACGTTGTTCGACTTGCCGCGCCATAGTTTGACACCGGAAATTGATAGAAATCATTCTCGTAACACAGCGCCGGTAATAAGATTTCGTAAATGCTATACCCACTTCGCCTCAATTAATAGAAACACCTGGACATACGAACAATTTCTCTTACAGACAATTGTCAGGGTCGTTAGTAAACGATAAACTTGATTCTTATGAAATGCCAGGACCCAACGTTAAAGATTTCACAAAACTACATAATAAATTAGACTAGTATAAGACACCTATTAAGTAACGCGTGAATGTCAGGCACCGTTACGTGATCGAAACCGTTGTCAGTGACCAATTGAAATAAATGTTTCTAGAAAAATCGCAAATTGAAATATTTTCTTTTAAATTAAAAAAAGAAATTCCCAAACTTATAACTTACCATGATTGCTTTTCTTATTCCTACTTGTGTCTTGGTAAAAGGTTGTCAGATGATATAAATGTTGAACTTATGAACTGATGATAAGTCACAAAAGTCTCGGTTCAATCAACAATCCACCACATGATCGACCACCGTATACTTGTCTAGCACTGACAGCTGTTCAGGAAATACTGAAACTATCATTCTTAAATTTAGTACACGCGGCAATATTATAGACAACAATTAAGTGCCTTTCATTTTAACTATAGTCAAGACACCGTTATGTCCCCGGTTGTAGCGCATATATATACCCAATCCCGATGGAGCTAAATGGGAACGCGAGAGTGAAACGCCAATCCTGCGAGCGCGAATGCACCGCGCGCGGTTAGAATTCACGCGGCGTCCACGCGACCAATGTCCGTCGAACCTTCCTGAGCTCAGTACAGCCACAGCACGTCTACAGCACAATTACAGCACAACTACAGCACTCTGCCAAAGCTCACGGCAAAGATAGAAACTCCTCCTACTGTCTGATCGTGCTGACCACCACCGTTGAGGCCTTTATCTTCGTCATTGTCGACATCAGACACAGTTTCCTCTTAACTTTTTGCCGACTACCCAATTTCCCTGTACCTAGAATTCCTTCCTGGGTACCGGTTAATTGATTGATTCGATTTCCAATCATTTTTATACGCTCAATCGATCACCACTTTCCTCCCTCTTTTTCTTTGCCTGTATGACTACGTACTTCTTTCTCCTCCCCCTCCTCTTTAGACAGTATTATTCCTTTTTCAATTCTATGTTTTACAGCGTCCTATCCTAATCAGCACAGTAATCACGAATGCAATAGAAATATTGTCAGAGACATAAAAATTCTTCAATAGGATAATTATATATTTTCGTAAGAAATCGCGCGAGTACAATAATCGTAATGAGGATGAAAATGTACGGGATACACAGCCAGGATAAAGAAAGTGGTAAAGATAAATATATCTGAAAGGTTACTTCCTATGATGGAATAGTATCAATGGATAGCGTAACTATCAATTAACGAGCTACAAAAATGAGTGATCGTGTGGTGGAGTGTTTGATCGAGTGATTGAGCGAGTGATCGAGTGACAAATATAAACGATAATAGATTCAGGTGGAAGCCTCACGGGGTGTATGCTCGAGGGGATCCACGATTAAGAAATAACAATAGATCTCTGATCTAAAGTAGGATCAGTCGATCGATCGTACCAAGTATTAACGTTCGAACCTTTGGGCATCTGGTGCCGATCGACTCGAGGCTCATCGGCGCTTGATCTCTTTTTTGAAATCAATCGATTGATCCGACCGGATATCATGTAACATTTGTGTCTGTGTATATGTGTATTATGTATCTCTGATGTGTCATATGTGGCCATATGTGACTTTGCCACCTCCGACACGAAAGTGTCTGTTCGTTTGTTTTTTGGTGCCCTGATAGATCGACATCATGGTGGGTGGCGAAAGCCTTTACATGATAATGCATTTTCCTTTCTCAGCCCATGGATTGTTCTTCTTATCAGGCGCGTGAATCAGCGGGTCGTTCTTCTCATTCTCCTCGACGTACTCTCGCATCCTGAGGATAAGAAAAAGGATTATGGACCATTAATTGAGATGATAGAAGATTTCAGTGTTACACGTTAAGTATGAATTATTTGTAACCTTGATCAAAACCTTGTACCTTAATTTATATTTATATATTGTGCATTTAGGTTATGACTGCGCATGCGCTTGTTGGATATATTTATACATGCTCAGAAGTGAAAGGAAACGTTTGCGCTCCTGCTCCTGATCCTGCACGTCGTACACCTGCTCCTACGTTTGCGCTTTAATCCAATTATGGAGGATAATGAGAGATTAGAAATTGAAACCGTGAGAAGTAGAGGTTAGAATTTGTACGGTAAGTATCTCAAAATGAAGATCCTCATAGAAGATGGCATCGTTGTAGTATTGTCCGTTATAACAAGCGGAAGTTCACGGAGAGCAGTACTACTGGTAAAGGCTGGGCTCGACCTTCAGGTAAACATCGTTTTACAGAGCTGAAACAGCTTGCCTCAAATATTTATGCCATTCTCTCTGGTCTCGAGAGGGAGAGGCGTTAAAGAGAACCAAATTAAAAGTATCGATAAAATAATATAAGAGAATATGAGAAATCCATTGGTGCTGCTTTGTAACAATAACGATGTTTATCAATAAGAAGTATCATGATAAGACTCTACAGATTCAATTGCACTTTCGATTACAACTTTCACTCGAATTTCCATCCAGCATTGATGGTTTTTATATCCATCGACGAAGCTTCGCTCTTAGTACGCTTACCGCAGTGGCGCGCGCTGCCAATTTCTTCGCCCACATCGATCCATACGGATCAGGTGGTAATGGCGGCGAGGACGCCAAACGGAGAGAGACGGAAATAAAATAACGAAAGAGTAAAGACGAATTTTTCAAACGATTTATGGATCCCAATAAGCCTTGAAAATCTTCTGTCTCACGCAGTGAGTTCTGTTCGTCGTAAAAATTCCAAAATCCGTTTGTCACAACGTGTCTCTTTGTCTTTCCTTTTTATTTCGTCATCGTCGTATCCTTTATGTACCTTGCTCTGTCCACCCGGAAGACTGGCCAGCGGATCTTTATCTTTTCCCGAAACGAATCGATCTGTAACGTCGATGATAGATCACTCACTTTACCCAAGGAGATCTTGTTTGCCGTACGAAATAGGACAGCGTAATTCAACCTTGGCGGTAAACGTAAGTGTAAGCGTATGTTGTCAAGGTGCGTATATGTAAAATGGAAGTATATCTGGGCGTGTCCCCGGATATGTGTCGATCGCGAATTTTTCCATTTTTTTTTTAAAATAAATTCCCATTAGACCGCTCGATAACGCACCATCTGTCCTTCTCCGTTCGAAGTTCAACACGCATAAGAAATTTCTTAAGACTCGTGAACTTGAGTCGTCGTGCTTGATGATCTTGTAGAAATTATTTACAGTTTAAAAGCCACTGGCAACCCACTTCATTTTGGTAGTTTATGTAATTCTTCATATTTCATTTTTCTACACGTCCGACTATTTAAAAGTGTCCAAATATCTTATGAAAGGCCACTGGTTACTTAATTTCTCCATTCCACACTAAACACCTTCGACTCTGTTTACTTGCTTCATTACTTCTTCCTTTCCATTGCCACTTTAATGTTTCGTCAGGATGTACCAAGTTTCATTGGTACAGAGAGTCGATAATTATATTACAAGCATCCGACGGAGCAGGTGCACGCCGAGAGGATATAGCTATTGAAACTGGTATTCAGGAGAGGATTAATTTCTTTGGTTGGGAGTGCATAAGAGTAAGAGAGAGATGGGTATATAGGTATCGAGAAAGGCTTAATAAGGAACTTACGCCGCGATACTCTTGGAGAGAGGCCACCGTTCCATAGTAGCTTGATACTTCATGTTCTCAATCTGCTTCTTCAGTGCGTCCTTATCCATGGCGGCGAGTACACTGGGATCCATGGTAACAGTTGCACCCCCCTGTCGGGAGGAAAATCACGTAGCGCTTGCGCTTACCCCAAAATCAATATTACCATTAGAGCTCCCTTCTGAACTCGCCCCCGCGTCTATCACCATACGAACATAGAATTTGCATTGCTGGCCAACTACAAACTTTATTACCGCAGATTGCCACCGGATGTGTAATTTTATTTTATTCCTTTTCAGTATTCTTATTTTTATTTTCTTATCCGTTCCCTTTACAACAATTCATAGGTATGAAAAAAGCACATAGGACGTGAAAGAACGTACCCGAGGAAGTACTCTTTGACGTAGATACCGGAAAGGTTGAGAAAAAACTTTCATCGAGTTAAAAAGTTCGCCACTATGCACGCCTTATTTCACTCACCCCAGGAAGTTGCTAGTACAGCTTCTAGCGATTGGCGGAAGTTATCACTATTCCGGTTCGTTGAACTCTAACAGGTAAGACTCGACAGCACTTACCGATCGCTGTATAATCATTACGCTCGTTTAGAAGTTACGCGTTTACGTAACAGATCGCTAATTTCTCAGAACTTCGTGAATGCGCTGGATGAATGAATTGCGCGGAATACGATTTATGGAACCATTAGATTCACAATGCTGACTATGATGATTGCGTACAATCGTTGGCCAGACATCATAACACGGTGACGAATGCAAAAGGGGCAGTTTCTACTCAGGGATCCGTTTTTCGTACTCACTCACTGGCTGTACGATGAAATTCTGAGGAGAGGCAACAGTTAACGGGCTTCGTGACTTTCCGACTTTTCTCTAGGCCGAAGCCTCTGTGAGCTTGTAATCCAATTTGTTGCTGACTCGTCTTTATGATGTATCGACGGATACTATTTACTTCGGTTGGATATTCCTATGTTATGTGTGTCGAACGTATTGGGCGTTTAAAAAGGATCTCATTATTGTGTTATTGTCGTTAATTATCAATTTAACTAATTGTGGAAGTATTTAGGAATGCCGATTTTCTAAAGAACTTTTACGTAATCCTAAAGTATATAGTAAGTATGAACTGTACATACCCGGATGCTATCGGTAATTCGTTACGGTCTTTCTAGAATTGAGACATTTTTTAAAGACTAAAGAATTATGCCTGTTACATTACTTCTATTTTATTTCTTCCAGTTTCTTACGAAAGAATTCATCAAAAACTGAATCATCCAATATCTCACACCACTTAGAATTTATGACCATTCAAGATGCCTTTTCACATTGAACAGACTAGAACAAGACGGATAACTTGGAAAACGAGATTGGCCAGAAACAGTAACCATGTGACTGATCGGACGGATAACTTTGTCGTGATGATCGAATTTGACCAATGAAGCATTCGGATTAATTAATCATCCGTCTTGTACGACTAATCAGTTCGATGTAGGAAGGTACCTTCCAAGATACATTATTTATAACATTGATTTTCTAATAATCATCCATTCTTGTTCCAATTCTCAAGCGTTTTAAAGCAAGGTTTCTGGAAATGTTCTTATCAGCTTACTGCGCGCCAATTTGTTCCCTATGGATTTACTGCGTTTCTCTCGTATACTTAAATAGCTGCAAAAGACTGCCTTTCTTGCACTCATTGAGGTACATGATATTTTATGTAAAAAACTCGAAATTACCTGTGCATTAAATCGGTTAATCAAACTGATGGTTTGATAATACGACTGTGCACCTTTCCGAGTTTCTAAAATTTGTGATGTAACATAAATCTGTTCATCAGGTCTTTGAAAAGATTTCTTCGATATGACTTTCAGACTGACCGCGGACAGTTCTGGTGTCGCCTCTATTCAACAGTTACATACCAAATTATAACCTCAACTTGTTCCGACCACATGTTTTGTGAGGCCGGATTGTGGTCGAATACACTGTTTTTGTGCATAATTAATGAAAAATGGAGAAAAGTTATAGACTTTATTTAAAAAATTTACCTTATGAAGTAAACGAGAATGAAGTTAAGAGTCTTTTTGAAGATTATGGAACTGTGGTAAATGTGGATATAAAGGAGAAAAAAAATGTTGAAGAAAATTGTGAAAGCAAATTTGCCTTTGTTGTTATAGTAGCCACTGATAAGAATCTGAATGCTTGTAAGTAATAAATATAATATCATAGATTATCATATTAATATTGTGAACCCTATTTCAGGTTTTAAACATGTAAACACAATCACATTGAATGACAGAAACTTGTCTGTTGTCATTGCTAAAGAAAGTTTCCTGGAACGTCTTCAAAGAGAACGACAAGAAGCTGCTGTGTCAAAATCTAAAGAGACAAGCAACACATTGAATAGTATTCCTCTTGAAATCGCTCCCATTAAATTGAAAATCAATCCTGTGAAAACTCCTACCAGTATTAAAATACAGAATGATCTTGTTCCTAGTAGTTTAAAAAAAAGGAAGAATAATGAGGATATAGTAAAGGATATATGTATTGACCCTATAAATCAAGATTGGGAAGATGATATGAATTGGAAAGAAAAACATTCCAAGATTGATATTAAATCATCAGAAAAAAATAATGTAAATCATGTATTTATAGACATTCCTAAGAAAGAAATGACCATATCTGAGAAAAAGAGAATACAATCGTTGAAGGAGAAAAAATTAATTTTCAAAGCTAAAGAGCAAATGATTCGAGATGCATTGAAATCTGTGGTAGGTATAATAGTTGTACAAGCAATGCTCCAATATTATTGTTGTTTAAATAATCGGTCACAACTTTTTTAGGATAAAGCCCAAAATAAAAAAATCGTTTTCGAGGATGACATAGGCCAAGAGGATGCTGCAAACAAAAATGGAAAAGATAGAAAATTATTGTTTGATGATGCTGAAGAAGTTGAAGCTAACTGGGATGAAAATCAATTTGAGATTAAAAATAAAACAAAGGAAAAGGTATTTTACTTCTTATATCAATAAATTTGGTAGTTCTCGTTATCACTATCATATGTTAATACTATTCTACTATGATTTAGCTATTATTATTTTCCTATAATTTTGTTAGTTATCGATGTTACAAGCAAAATTGGGGCACGACAAACGTTTTACTCTTGATGAGCGTTTTATCGATGATGATGAGGTAACACACGAATCTGAACCACAAGAAAAAGTAGAGTCTAGTTTGGAGGATGAGAAAAAATGGCAACTAGATATACTACAAAGTGTTTTAGGAAAGCCAATTAAAGCTCGAACAGAAAGCAATGCTCCAACAAATTTAAAAAGGTTTGACGTCTCTATTGATAATCGTAAATCGCACTTTTAAGCACTTCCAAAAATAAATATGTTGTTACAATTTCTAGAAAGGGTCAAATGATACGATATGACCCAACTGAAAACAATCATTATAAATATGAAGTTCCAATTGAAACCTCTGTACCAAAGAAACCAGAAAAAAAGAAACGAAAAATCAGTGTTACGGAAAATGAGGAACCAGCTGTTCCTGTATCGAAGGATGTATTCTACAACGTATCTGATAGACTGGCTGACAGCTTAAAACAAGATAATGAATTTAGTTTATTAAAGACTTTTGCTAGAGAACCAACCAACACAGGTGAGATTTCAGTTAAAGATCATTTTGATCAAATAAAATTTAAGTGACAATCTAATACGATATTTTTATATTAACCTTGATTTCAGTAAACGAACCTGAAACAGAATCGTACAGCAAGTCAAACTTTCAATTGGATTTTAACAAAATGAATCCATTTAAATATGATTCATCCGATAACGAAGATCACGGTGACGATAATCAAGAATTATCAACCGGTGATAACGAAAAAATAAATTCAAAAATTTCTCATGGATGGAATGATCGATTTTTCTTTGCGATCGATGATGTTCGCTTTCATGGTACGTATAATCAATGTAATTCTATACTAGGCCTCTGTCGAGTTGGCATAAAACCATTTTGGAAGGAGGAAAAGAAATAATCAATGTAATGAACTTTTATTTATTATTTTTGCTATTGAAATATTTTATACTACAGTTTGTATATGCTCCTTAGATACCGACAAATTTTTCAACAAAGAAGCAGCTCCTCGCAAAGAGTTTGAGAATCTTAGGCGTGAATTGAAACAAATAGTACGTACAAAGATACGTAATAATACAAAGAAAACTACCTTCTGGACTAAAAGGAAAACAAAGAAATAAAAGTGTAATGTATTTTCTCATTATTCAAATAAATGATTAGCCTTAAACAATATATGTTTTATTTAAATAAATTGGTTCACATAACGGAATGATTCAACATCTTATTCAAAATTATATGGCTCTTAGCATAATAAATGTGGAGGACTCATAAATGGAACAACATTCGTAATAGCACTGTATATCATTCATTCCTTCAGCTGTCTGGAAAACAGCACAAATCTCGTATCCTACAGTATTAGTCGGTTTGCCAGGAATCCTCTCATTGTATCCTGTTTTTTCCAGTGATTCTCCACTAATTGTAATCCTAATCCATTTACTCTCTTGAAATATATCGTGTATACGATATAGGTACTTCACTAATCCCCGTCCTTTACCATGATTCAGATCAATATTTTTACCTCCATCATCGTATTAATTACTACCAGGTGAAATGTGCGATCAAAAGTTATTCATGAAACGTATACTTACACACTAGAATTTTATATACTATGTCCATCCATAGAAGCAACCATCCTGTTGTTAATCTTGTAAACTCCAACACCTTATTGCAGTATAGTAGTCCATTATGGGATATCTGCTACGTTCCAGCTCCCCTATGTACATACACAGCCTACGTATGTATATTTAAATAGAATCACTTATAGTCCTACTCCCTAGACACACTATCTATTACATACTACATAATCCATGTTATACCACTGTAACTATGATGTAATATAGATTAATCACCCATATATGTAATCGACCTTTATGATTTTTACTTGCTAATATGGTTTGCTTTATATTCTGCTTATAATCACGATTATTTTATACCATGCTTTCCATTGTCATCCATATTTCATGGACAATATTATTTCCGTTATATTAGGTGTGTGAATTAATTTTTACAGATTTCTTAGAAACTTACGGCTTTATTAAAAAATAAACAAAAAAGACCAATTCGGGTAATATTCTCCGTTGTTTTCGACTAACCTCCTCCATCGATGTGGTAGCATACGGATGCCATCCCGGTAAAGCCGGCTGGTTTCGAGGCAATAAAGTCATCGATGAATTTGTTGACATCTTTAACTTTTCAGAATCGGTTTCCTGCTAAATTGTGCGCCATTGATCGGCACAGGTGATAGTCAAAAAGGACCATGTCTGGTGAATACGCTGGATGTGCGAGAATTTCTCACCCCAAGTTTAAGATAGTTTTTTGGGTTACGAAAGCAACGTGTGGTCGAACGTTATCATGCAGGAGAATGATTTTTCACCTTCTGTATCCCGTAAATGGCCCTTTTTGTTTGATTTCACTGCTCAAACGGCCTGATTGGCAGTTATCATCTGACTTGGTTCTAGGAGTTCATAATAAAGGACACCCTTCATGTCCTACTAGATACACAGAAGCAATTTCGGTTGAGGCGTTAATGTTGTTGGTTCTCCAGGATCAACCCATGATTTTTTGTGTTTAGAATTCTCATATAAAAGCCATTTTTCATCTCCCGTCACGATTTTCCAGAGAAAGTCCTTTTGTTGTCTGGCGAGCAGTGAAAGGCACGTGTTCATCCGTTGTCCAAGGTTCTGTTCGCTCAGTTTATGTGGGACCCATCTTCCTACTTTCTGTATTTTTCCTACTGCATGTATTCTCGACCAACTCCTAGTGTTATTGCAAGTTCTTCCTGCGTTTTTGCTGAATTTTGGGCAAGTAACGCTTCTAAATAATCCGAAAATTTTTGAAACTATCCAGGACGCGCACGATCAGTGAGATCGAAATCATTTTCTTTAAAACTTTTAAACCAATAATTACACGTTTCATAGGACACAAAATTCTTTCCGAGATCAGAACAAATTGATTCGCATGTTTCGGTGGCGTTTTTTGCTTGTTGGAATTCGTAAAGTATGGAATGACGATGTGCAGCTTATCGGTTGCCATTGCTATTGTCTATTCATAAGACGTCTTCAAAAGGACAATATCAATACTTTAAAATCCAAAAAGACCCTAAGTTACTTCTATTAAAGTTAATAGAAAAACGCTGGTATTGAACTTAACCTGGTATAAAAATATTAAAACTTGACAAAATGGCACGCTTTTGAAAATCGAATTCAAATTTTTAGCGAAAAATATCCATTAGTTGCAAAAAAATAAAAATGTTCTGTACAAAATTTCATTAAGATTGATCAATTAGTTTTTGAGTTATATTACACGCCAATCTTGCAAATGTAGTTTTGAGAAAAACGCGTTTAAAGTTTTGATAAGTAAAAATTCTATGAAATGACTTACCGGCTAATCAGCGATTCCTGCACCATACAATAATCCTTCCTCCACCTCGAAATGCTCATTCTCAGCCAGTTCAGCTTCTCGTCCGGCTTTTCGAGATTCTTTTGATTCAGAACTGCTGCATTGATTCTGTCGAGTAATTCGCTTATTATCGCTGTCTTCGGCGTATGACTTACAGTGGCACCCGATGACTAAGTGCAGATCATCCATAATGCGTAGAATTGAAGTATATCCTTCATTAAATATACCTGCAGCTAAAAATGCTGCTATTTCAACTATTTTCAACCCCAAGTGTTTCGGAGCGAAGCGCCAAACGGTTGCATTGAAACTTTCATTTGTGTTCAGCGTTTGGCCTCCTAAACATCGCTGTAGTAAATTATCTTGAGAAAGATCTTAACAAATTTACAGTATATGCTTTTGCACATTAGCACTTTTGCGCACCGGACAGGGAATATTGACAAAAGCGGAGACCTGTGTCTGACCTGACCTGAAATGTGAGATAAGCGAGCGGATGGCTCACGCTCTTTTAATATAACTCAAAAACGGCTTCGAATTTGAGTACAAAATTTGCACAGTATATTTTTAAGATGTTATAGTAACGTTTTATGTAAAAAAATCAATTTTTTGAAGCTTCCCCATGTAGCTAGTTGAAGCCCCTTAACTTCATTTGGATCATATAGAATGTTGTTTTTGACACTTTGTGAAGTAGTTTAAGACGTTTGCTTTAATGCGTTTCTTTAATGCTTTGCTTGTTATTCAGTGGCGACTTTTCTTAACTCTTGCTTCTTTTGGGGAGATTACGATTTCCAGGGCGCCAAAATTTTACTGTGGATTCTTCATATTTAGACCAAAATAAATACTTTTTGAAGGATAAAAAATGTGCGATTGTGGCCTCCTTCAGGAGATACAGGAGCTTTCACGAATTATTCGTTACAGACCAAATTAGACTGTTTTAGCTTTCCCCAGAATGCACCACGTAGAGGTAAAGTCTATTAGCATTCCTTGTGTGTGCGTGTGTGTGCGCGTGCGCGCGCGCATCTCACTTCCCCAGTATTTCGCGACTCCAAACCACGTGTATGATTGTTTAGAACGCATTCTTGCCTTTGGGATCGTATTCGGCATCTGAAGAATCCCCATCCTGAGTAGCTTCAATCTCTTCGTCAATTAACGAAAAGTGTTAACATCCTTGACAAAGAGGACATAGGTTAGGTTAGGTTAGGATAGGATAGAATGCCATGGATATTCATGGTGTTCTAGTTAAATAAGAATCGTCGGCAAGCGAGGGAGTCCGACTCAACGATTTTGTAGTGCTGTTTTGTGTCTGTCTGTTGCTGGTCTGTGCGCATCTGGACACCACTTGAGGATATTACGGCTTCCCTTTCCCGGACGAAACTAACGAAACACAGGCTAAATAATGCGAATTTAGATTTTTTTACTCTTGAATTTTGGTTTCTTTTGGTCCATAGATAATAAATCCATGGTCAAATCTTGGCGCCCCGGAAATCGTAATCGTGCCCTTCTTTTCCATACTGCCTAACAGTCTTGCTGTCATTTTCAATATAGCTCAGGTGCGTCAGATTCACGCTTTTGGTGACTTCTTTTTATCTTTCTGGCTTATTTGCTCTGCTGGACGCCATGACGCTTACTATCAGCTAGCTCCTTAGGAAGGCTTCAATAAATTTTTAACCTAGTTACTCCTCCCTTAACCTTTACAAGGCCGAAATGTTCGACCAAAAATAGTTGTGTTTTCACGTTGAAAATTTATAAAAGCCAAATTTGTTTAAAATTTATAAGAAAGACATGTTGCATCCAATATTTGGGTTTCTTCCGGAATCCGAAAGAGTCCGGGTCCGTCCTTTAAAAAAAGTTAATCTCTGCGTTTTAGTGACAGCCTTTTTTTCTTGGTGAGACTAGATTAAGTTTTGATGCTATTTTAGTTCTATTTTGGTCCCTCTTAGGTTGTTGGGGTCAGTCTCGATTTCATTAATATAGTCTCAATTTTGTTGAGGTTTTGACAAACAAACGATTCTTATGACTGTTTGGAGTGTCGTCTATTTCCGTTATGTTAACACTTTACCAATCGGCAGCCTATTTATCTGCTTTTTTCGCTAATGTTTATCGACCGATAGCATATTAATCTGTGGCCGAGTGAGCGGTGGGAAGTACCGTAGGGAAGTTACCATCAAAAGATACAAATTTATATGTTTTTAATGACTGAAAAATTGTTCCTTAAATACTTCTTACATTTTCCTAATTACTCCGCTGCTGTTATACAATGATTAAATAATATTCATTAAAATAGAAAAATATTTTTTGTATTACTATTCCATATAACCAAACAGATTTTCATATGATTTTCTTAATAAATTAGTTGCTCTCAATTTGCTCCAGTTTGCATCTGTGACAGGTGCATTCGAAGATAAGCCAAAAGTGTTGCACTTGGACAATCGGAGCCCTGAGGTACCAGGTTCGCAGCCGGGTAAAATTATATGTGGCACCACATATCATGCCCGGGAGGTGCTGCCCCCTCATCGGCGAAAATTCGAATTAATGCAAATTCATGTTATTTAATTTTGACCATTATATTTTCTGAACTATAAGTACTGAAAATTTTATGGAATAATGGACAAAGAAATTGAACTTTTAATATCTAACTTTATTGATTTAATTAATTATTTTATATACCAAGCGCTTAATTTAATATTTTATATTATAATTAATATTTTAATTTGAGCGTAATTTAATTTGGACATTTTACAATTTCAGTTCAATTTTTATTTACTCCTAATATTTTGCGAGATTTTGATTTAGCCTCAATTTTATATTCTGAATAAATTTCGAAAGTAAGTCAAGATATCCAATAATGTTTAGTAACATTTGGAAAGCTTTGTTCAATCTTTCGAATTTCAAATATTTCTGTGCAACTGATTTTTTCCTTCTTCTTCTCGCTGCTTATCCAGCTATTCGTGAATCGCAAAGGTTTTAATATTTGTTCTACTAGTAGCGGCAGAGATGAGTAAAGAGATTGCCAATGAGCCAATTTCCATGGTCAAAGCTTTTTTTTGTCGTCGCTGTGTCACCTGACGAGTATTATTAGCGGCGAGTGATCCGAGAGTAATGAAAGGTAAGAGAGGGGAAAAAGGGATTTAAACATTTATCAACTCACTGTGCGTAGATATAATAATTTCATAAAATATATCGAACGTTGTACAGAAATTATTGACAGATGATAAAAAATATGGGAAAAAGATGTGAGGATGGTGTATGAATCTCGAATAAAGGACCAAGAAGGGATTAAGGATCAAGCCCGTATCGCATATGAAGTTTATTGATTTTTCTCGTAGTATAATATTATATTATGCTCTATTTTCTTGAGAGGAGCGAGTAAATATTGGGTGGCCTGTAAAGCAGACTCCAAGAATCTAAAATCCTCTTTTCAAGTGTTCTGAAATGTTTGAAGAGAAATTTACGAAATCTATTGCTGTCCGTCTTATGTGGGAAATCTTTTTTTATTTCCTCGCTATAAGACAATTTATAGATTAATGCAAGCAGTGTCAGAAAATGTTATAACAGTTACTCTTCGAGTCATAATGGAAGTTCACAAATGAAGTAGGTTTCATGAGCGCAGGAAATATCATTCATTAATCCATGATTAATAAGAATGGCACAGTTTTCGTTTCCTGCGGCATTATTAGGCTCGCTAGGAACCCATTGATCATATCCTGCTCTTTCCATTGATTCTCCATGAATAGTAATCCATTCACCTTCTCGAAATATGTCGTGTGCGCCTATATAGGCGTCATAAATACCAAAACTCGACAGTATATGTGAAAGTGCCATTGCTTCTTTCTGTGAATTGATCACTGCCAGATGAGCTGTGCATAAAAAAAAATAACAGTTATAAAATCCGAATAGGCGTATCTGACTTTTACACATTACCATTCTCATCGACGCAAGCTTTGTAAGCACCGTACCAGGCGAGCTTCCTTTTGTGAAGCTTATATATACCAACACCTTGTATTTGAGTATAGTCATCTCTTATATTACCTATTGGTATTTTATTTTCACCTATGTTGGAACCTGAGCAGCCGCCGATTGATAAACTGTTAATGCTTATTTTTGCATTACTAAGATTCAAATACGTTGTAGAACTTGCTGAATTAGCTCCTGTACCGTTGAGGACATCGTTAGTAACGTTTAAAACTTGACTTCGATTAACACTATTCACTATTAATTTATCCACAGTGGTATCGCCGGTTGTTGGATCGTCTCCATTAACAAGTATCGTTCCTTTCCACGAAATGACTAATAAGTAAATTAATGTGCAAGCGAGATGCTTCGATCCAGAATACATTTTCACTGTGCCAAACGAGCAGACGAAGTCTTGTTGATTGCTCTTTTATTATATCTTGTATGTGATTCAGAGGTCAAGTTTATCTTATAACTTTACGAAGAGCAGATAAGTTTATTAATATGAAATGTGACTTATGAAACACTTATTAACGTATTTATATAAATATATTGAACACACAGTGATATTATGCTATTAAATCGCGAGTGCGGAATACTTCATACATTGTAATGTTCTTTATTACTTCATACATTGTAAGCAGTTAGACATTGAGGCTACGGGACTCGAGGACACGTCCTCGGTTACTCAGGGCTTACTTATATGAATCAATTCAAGAAGCAAGTGGGTCATTACGAAGAAGCTGGGCAAATCTTCGGGAAGATGGAAGAAAATGATATTGTACACTGAGAAAGTGTAACGCTAATAATAATCTATCAATTGGCTGATTCTCAAAGTACCGTTGTAGCGCGGAACGGGCTTTAAAACATTACAGTAAACGATGAGATAAAGTAGAACAACGGTGATTAATGTTTCGTGATTACAATGTTTCGTGTCGCGAGCCTAACGATAACAACACCGAGAATGATCTCAAGTTGATAAACGAACTTCAAAAATTACGGAAAATTCGTGTTTCGAACTCATAGTGACGCGACGCTCTAATCAAACGCATGTGCAAGAAACGAGTGCAAAAAAAGAAACTTATGACAGAAAGAAAATAGAGACTCGCTGTTCATCAGACTTTCGTGTCTGTCGCTACAGCTACATGAATTTCTACTGCGAGATCTCGTTAATCCATGTGCAACAAACAATCCTTGAACTGACCCACGCGTATATGCGAGATATCGCTGCTCACGATAAAAGAAAGACTTACTTATCGAATTCACAACAAGAGGGAAAGGAAATGATCGCCTGGCCGTTCTACTCTTCGCAGAACCTCTTCTCTTCCTGAGATCCACTGCAGTCCCTGACTATTAAAGATTCTTCTCAATCGTCACAAAACACCAATTCTTTCAGGCGCGTGGTTATGTTTTACGTAAACAGGCGCGTGAGGTGTCTGCGACACCTAAATTAAAAATCGGTGTTATAATTATTAATATATTATACTATACTATACTACTGTACTATATCACTATAATAATAAGGGTTTGCAAGAATCTGATTAATTATTATTCCTTAGCGTCGCGTGGAGTCATATAAATAGAGGATAGATGAGTGGAAGAAAAATTTAACACAAAAAGACATCATTTATTTAAATATTCTAAAGAGTTACCTTTGAACATGGAAAATGAGTTCCAGAAATTCAAACAGGCTGATGAATCGAAATATAATATGTATAAACTGTGACGTATGCCGTCCATCGGCGTCGCCTACAAATAATCCGTGGCCACTCCCAACGTGCTGAAATCAAAGAAAAGATCCGAAGATCTGGTTGTTGGGCGCCAGGTGCGGCTTCCCCGCACCACCATCCCTCACCACGGCCGTTTTCAGATTTCCCGGCGGTTCAGCCTCAGCGCACTGAAAATGGTAGAGGGGAACATGGGGGCGACGAGAGAGAATTTCGGAGTTAGCGGATAGGCGCGCAAAATGACTAAACAGCGAGTAGGATACCGTTTCGTTTATTACCATGTAAATAAACGGAGGAT
>JARQTJ010000548.1:7188-18792 GCA_030142635.1 Trachelus troglodyta | reverse complement strand
TTTAAATTTTGGCAATGAAGCCCCCCCCCCCCCCCCCGTCTAAGATATTGAAAAACATAGCAAGAGGCCATCTCTAAGTGCGCCTGTGTAGTGTATCGGGTTACCATTTGATCCATTGTATCTACGCCAGTTTTGTTTTTATTATAATAAGTAATCATGTGAGGCTTTTTCTTTATATCATTATTTACTGCAGAATCAGAGTGCATTGTCGATAGTAAAATTACAAGTTTGTTTTTCTTTGGCACATAAGAGCAGAGTGCAACATGTTCGTAAAAGCCAAAGAGAGTAGAATATTCTTCTCTAGATTTATAGGGAGCCATTTGTTTTCGAATTTAAGGACTATTTTTTCTCAAAGCATCAACAATTGTTAATTTGCATGACAATAAGTGTTTAGCAAGGGGTAAAGTAGTAAAATAATTATCCATACTAATATTTCTGGTGCTTCCTTTGAATGATGCTGCAAGTTCTTTTACAACTCTCTCTCCTTGATTTTATTCATGAACATTTACAGTTTTTTCTGAATAAATAATCGCATGCAAAAGATATGCATTCTCGGCATCGCAAAATCCACCAAATTTTGATCCTGTCCTCAGCTGGCTTTGAAGGTATATATTGTGTAAACTTTGTGTAGTCTCGGAAAGCATAAAGTGGCTCATCAATTGTCAAATTTGCTGTCGGTTTGTACATATTACTCAAATTTGAATTGAATATTGTCCAAATCTCACATATAGGAGCAGCTTTATCCTTTTCTGCTTGTGTATTGCGTCTATTGGCGTCGTCGAATCGTATAAATCGCATTATGGAACGAAATCTGTTGCGACCCATTGCCGCGCGGTAAAGAGGATATGAAGTACTTCTCCACATTTCATTTGTATGATCAATATTTGAATTATTAATCCCAGAACAAATAAAATTCCCAATAAACGAATAAATTTCTTGTATAGTTACTGGCTTCCACAATCGCTGCGAATCTGGATTCTTCGCGTTATAATCATGATATACTATATTAGCTTTATTGCTAGTATAGTAATAATTCTTTCGAAAGTGTCTACTATTGATAAAGTTTCTGTAGGTCTATGTGGGCCACTTCTTTGCTTTAAAACATTGTGAGAAGGAGTTTGATGTATTTGAGGCGGCGTCTTACTTTAAACGGTTTTGTCTGTTTCTACGTAGTCATTTGCATTTTCTATAGCTGCTTCATCTGCCGCTGGTGTATCTGCTTCTTGACTTTCGCTTTCGCTCTCGTCGGATTCAGCATCGCTCTCTCCTTCTACTTCGGACGCCCCGCCTGCAGTTCTCATATCTGATGCCGGCCCTTCGACTAAAGCCTCACCCGACAGCCAGGCCTCGTCTTCACTGTCGTCTTCGAACTCTGATTCTTCATCGTAGTCTCCAAGTAGACGTTTCAAATATTTATCTCTTTGAGCACGATTCAATTTGGATTCAATAAAAATGAGTTTTTCAATTTAAAAATATAATATAAGCAAGAAAAAGTAAAGAAAATTATATTAGTAATTAATATTTACCTTGCAAATTCAGATGTCGATAGTTCTTCCTCCATAATTTAAATTATTCTGCACCAATAAATAATTATATAACAGTGACAGAAATATTAAAAATCAAATGTTTGTTACACAGCGATAAATTATAAACAGAAAAGTGGCGACGCTCTACCAACGCGCTGCTATGCGCTCAACACGTGTTCCCAGTTTACTCCGCAGTACACGTCTGTCCTCCTCAATAGAACGATTCTGAATAAGGCACAGCGGTTAAAGGCCTTTGTCTTGATGCTAGAGAGAAAACTTACTATCTCCACTACTTAAATTTTGAATATCTGACGGTCGCTGAAGGTCAAAACTGACTGCGCACCAGCTGTGCAGGGCACTGAGACTCTACTTCTATCTCTTTTCAGAAAGCTGTACCGAGTTAGAGAACTTGGAAATGGCTTAGATACTTTCTATTGATGTTTATTTAATAATAAAGTAAATTGATTCCAAACGATTCAGTTCATATGCGAACTCAGGAATTAAGAAAAACTGGTGGTGAGCACCCGGGTACCCTGGGTGCGTAACAACCTGGTAAAAGTTGGGTGTGCACATAAGGGTTAATGCTAAATCATGCACTTTTGAATAAAAAAAATATAGTCACTTGGATCAATACTTTTCTTTCAACACATTCCTGAAAATTGACCTTTTTTCGGGAGAAGTAACGTATATGATTCATTAAATGATTCTAATTTAAGTGGGCATAAATTGAGCTATTGTATGTTTTTTTTTCCAGTTATCTTTAATAAATCCAATGGATCCTATTAATATAAAACCTACAGTAAAACAATTTTGTGATGTTGCAACTGGTACTGAACCTATCTTACCACTTGATGTAAAGAAACCAGAACCACCAAAAGTCGGGAAAGGAATATTTCCATGTCGTGTGGGAGTTTGCTTTGCAGAATTGCCACATGGTAGAATGATACCTCACGTTCGATATTTTCATGAAGATAAACTGTATGAAGTAATACCTCAATAACCTTTGTAAAGTATTCTTATAAGTGAGCCGTTTATTTTGGGAGTGGCCTAAGTCCATTTGTCAATTATTTTCGGTTGCCCGTAGTTACATGCACAACTTGAAGTTATCTATCAATAAAGCATTTGAGGTTAACCCTTTGCACTTCGAACCATTCTGGACGTTGGCTAGCAGCTACTCGACGCTACTTTGCGGCGGAAACGTGCATTTACAGACCTTCGTATTATTTAGTATAATTTTCGAACCAAGTAACGTATTATAATAATACTGGACTTATATGAATTTCGTGATATCGAGGAATGTATATTTGCAAAAAAAATCAATATTTTATTTTTTATAATTTTGTACAGTGTAATAAATCTTAAAACACTCCCCAATATGCATTACAGGCTGATTTGTGCAAGTTTGACAATAATAAGTTGTTTGAGGCCTGCCACCAGGTGTTTTCCTGTCAGAACAAACAATGCAATCCCGTTTTTTTTGTTCCACATCGAGAATATGTAGTTTATTATCTAATCTATTGTCCGCAAAAGATGTGGATGAACGCGTTCTCGATTCACGAAAATCACCTCTCAATTGGTCAATGAGTGCCTTGACAAACTTATGGAGCATCATTGGCGTTTCATTATTTGTTTCTTTTTAGATGTGGTAAATAATGTAGGAGTTCATGACACACATTTCCAACCCCCAAAAAAATAACTTCCTCCACCATTTCAGCGACTTACGGAGAAAACAATACGGAACGTTGTGAGCACGCTTCTTATGTTCTCTTCGGACACAAAACCCGCTGACATTTGCTTTATATATCTTAGTAAGTTTACTATATTTTGATTTAATTTCTTGTGCCATTTCAAGAGAAAACTTCAGGGAAACATGCATGTCTTAAAAAGTTGCGCTAAGATAACTTAATTCCCCGTAATCACTAATAAACTTTAATGTCCCATGAGAGGGGACAGCGGAGTGCAAAGAGTTAATTATATTCCGAGTAAATACAATCATTTTGGACACATAAGTTTTCAGAGTTAGTTCAATAATTAAAACCATCATTTTGAAAGAGACCTAAGTCTATTTATACTTATATTGAGGTACGAGGGTAGGCTGAAAAGTAATGTACACATGCTTGTAGAACGCGAAAAAGTAAATTAAAATACAATTCTTAAGCTTGAAAATAATTTATTTATTTTTCAACATAGTTACCGTTAAGACTAACACATTTCTCCCAACGTGTAACAAGTTTTTTCTTTCCGTCACTGAAAAATTCTTCCGACTTTTTTCGAATTCAGAACTTGATAGTTGCTTTCAGCTCATCGTCCAAGGTGTAATGATTACCCTTAAGGTCTCTCTGGAGTAGAGGAAAAAAAAAATAAAAATCGCAAGGCGCCAGATCGGGGGAATAAGGAGGGTGTGGAATCGGTTCAAACTTCAGCTTTCTCATTGCCTCTTCCGATGTGCGCGAGGTGTATGGACGAAGGTTGTCATGTTGGTACCCATTGTGCACAGATTTTACGGTATCCCAATTATTGAATAATGACGCCAACACATTTCTTGGATATTCCAACATGGTTTGCGATACGCTGTTGAGTGATTCACTGGTTATTTTGAATTAAATCATCGACGAGTTTGCGATGCTTATCGTCTTTGGCAGTGATCGGACGTCCACTGCGTGTTTCATCGACAATTATGGCTTTTCAACCACGAAATTTGATTACCCATCGATTGACAGTAGACCTATCAACAGCATCGTCATCTCAATTTTTGGAAAATTGCTTTAGTTGAATAATCCGTACGTTTAATTAATGCAGTTTAAAAAAATTTACGCAATAGACACTTACAATTAAATATAAAACTTAAAATTTAATATTAAATTTTAGAAATTATTTCACCCATGGGGACAATAAAATGACAAGACCATTTAGTTCAGATAGTGAAGATGAATTAGAAACTAATGATTTCAAGGAAAATCGAAAAAGAAAGAGAATTATAGAACAATATTCGTCGTTAGGAGATGAAGATACAGATAACAATGGAGAAAAGATTGATGAAACATACATCCAAAAAGTGCGAAAAATTAAACGGAATTCAGGAAAAAGATATTAATACTCAAACCGGAAACATTGTACTTTCAAAAATTTTCCAAAACGAAGATTGCCATTGTCGAAAAGCTTGCATAAAAAATTATGAAGAAGAAGAAAGAAAGAATATTTTTTAGAAGTTTGGTATTTGGGAGATTTTAATAAAGGAAATGTATTGCTTTACGAAATTGTGAAACGAACACGTTAAAAAAAACGGAAAAGGTTCGCCAAGAAATTAGGGTTTTAGGCATTTGTTAAATTCTAAAAACGGAAAAGTCTGTAAAAGTATGTAAAAAATTCTTTTTGGATACTTTTAAAGTAAGTGAAGAACGATTAAAACGTTTATTATACTCTGCAAATGTAAGAAATGATTTACGTGGGCGTATGGTTGGATCAAGAAAAATTTCTAAGGAAGAGAAAAAGCACGTTCAAAACCATATTAAAAGTTTTCCTAAATTTGTATCCCATTATACCCGATCTCATAATCCTAAAAGAAGATATCTACATCCTGATCTAACTCTTAAGAAAATATTTAATTTATACGAGCTTCATTGCAAGGAAAATAAAATAAAAGCCGTTAATGAGTGGACTTACAGAAAAATATTTAAAAAAGATTTTATTTTACACTTCCACCAACCAACAAAAATACATGTCAAAATGCGACTTATTAAACATAAAAATTAAAGCATCTAATGATGATGAAAAAATAATAAACTTACAGAAGAACATGATGTCCATCTAAGGCTAGCAGAATCAGCTAGGAAGTCATTATAACAAGATCAGGAACTAGTATCACGTAATTCAGATTATTATTTCGCTTTTTCTTTCGACTTGCAAAAAGCATTACCTGATCCAAAGTTGACTACTTCAGTAGCATATTATAAACGCAATATGTACTTTCTAAATTTGGGTATTTACAATTTTCATAACGATAATGTTCACATGTACGTTTGGTATAAAACTATTGCATCAAAAGGTGCTCAATAAATAGCTTCATGCATCCTAAAATATGTTAAAAATTTAAGAAGTGAAAGACACATTATAGCTTACAGTGACATGTGTGCAGGACAAAATAGAAACATTAAAATAGCTTTAATGTGGCTAAAAATTGTCCAAACTGTTGAACATAATGTGGAAATCATAGATCATAAATTTTTAATATCGGTACATTCGTTTTTAACGAATGATAGAGATTTTAGCGTGGTAGAAATGTCATTAAAAAAAATAATTTCCTGTTTGTCCCCCAAGATTATTATAATATTATCAAATAGTGCCGGAGAGGTAATAACTTTATTCTAAATGAAATGAAACAAAAGGATTTTGTATCAACAAAATTATTAGAAGACGCAATTTTTAAAAGGGTAAAGAATTGCGTGTTGGCAGAAATGAACCATATAAAATTTTCTATAAGACAACAATGAATGAGAATGAAAATTTTTAAGTCCTGGATTTATTACCACGTCGGGGTAGACCAAGAAAGTTCGAAAATATTGCATTGACACCACTTTATAAAAATATAAGACAAATTACGACAGCGAAATTCAAGGACATAATGGACCTACTACCATATATACCACCGCAACATCATGACTTTTGCAAATCCCTGTCAGATACACAAAATGTAGATGATCAGTAAATTGTTTTGTAATTTATGTAGTTAAAAAATATTCTGAATCGCATGTTGTAAAGATATATAAAATAAATTGAGTATTGTTTTCTTTTCAATTTGAAGCATTTTAAATTATGTTGAATGGACTTGGGCTCTTTCAAATTTTATAACGAATCTGATTGTTAATTTTGAAAGTGGCTTGACTCCACTCTTGGTAAGAAAACGCATATTATTCACTTAATAATTGCCATTATTTTAATAGGAACTGTAAATTTAACTTCTTGAGATACACTTAAGTAGTATGACTCATTGATATCCTGTACGTATATTTTTAATTGCTTCGAAACACAAACCCTTAAATATCTCAATTTAAGTATAAATGGACTTAGGCCACTTTCAAAATAAACGGCTCAAGTATAATAATTGGATCTTGTTAATTTATTAATGTAATTCTTCATATATTTCAGTTATCTAGCCCAGATGGCGAAACATATACACAAGATTGGCATATAAATTATTTAAAGAAGTCAGATTTTGATATAGCTCTTCGCATCAAGGAAATGGGCCTATTTTTTCTCAACATCGTGTTTGACGATTATGGCGATTTATGTGGGTGTTTGCAAATTGTGAATAGTTCATCTATAGGAAAACAATTCGAATATAAACTCGAAGTAGAAGGAAGACGTAGAAATTCCAGTTTCACAGGAAGCGTAAGTCTGGTATATCAAGTGTGCCTTTGTTCAGAGCATGGACATTTGCCTGTTTAAACTGCTGTTCAATTAGGAGTCAACGGTATTGTGGGTAGAAAATGTGATGACATTAAAAGTATGAAAAACTTTTCCATTATCACTTGCTACTTCATTTTATTTTGAACCATTTTTTGGATAATGAGTTTAAGGTGACTGGGGAGCGTCAATGGCCATCATGATATATCAATCATGCCAATCCTAAACTATATGTTGATCCATTATCTTTATCGGACTGGGATCTATGTATATTTGTGTAAGTTCCACAATTACTGAAATGGTACTTTCGTAAGGAATAATTGTGAAATAAGGGTATGAGATGTATACATAATTTTAAAATACAAAATTTTATAAGTTAAAAAATTGTATGCAACTTACACCTTCACTTATCAATTATTCCGCAAAAAAGTATTATGTAACGTTACTTACAGCATGAAAACACATGCGTGCACTGCGTTTAAATGAGAATTTTTTTATTACATTCTTATTAAGTTACAATATAATTTTGAGATTATGATGTACTTCTGAGTCCCCTTAATTAAAAAATATTGGTATTTCCGTATTTTCATGACGCCGGAGCTAGGTAGTACAGATTTCAATATTGGCATTCCTTGAACAGCAGTTTTAATCAAAAATTAACTTTATTTCTAAACTTTCTTTATTATATAGGTTCCTTCTTGCCGCTCATCTTCTAAAAAAATTTATGATGATTGTCTTCATGTCAATAGCACTGACATGTTGCGTATGATTAGTGATGACGGACTTTTCTCTTGTAAATTAAGTATAACGCGTGATTGTCAACCAGATGCCAAGTGTTTGTCAAAAATTGGTATACATAATCGGATCACAGAACGGAACAATCTACCGATAAGTGACAAATAGCGAAATGCCACATGTATAACTAATGTGTGCAAAGTGCGTTGATGAATATGTTTATCGTGTTTTTGAATGAGTTACAAACCTGTCGTTCGGTAACGCGTGAATTTTACTTTTTTATGTTGTTATGTTATGTGCATGAGCGTTCGGACGATATGACGTAAGCGTAAGATTAGTATACAATAGCTGTAGCATTTTTGGCCAAGATGTACTTTACATCTTTAAAACTTAATTATTATAATTGCTAGGGAACACGCACCAACTCATTAAAAAAAATAACCAAAGACAACCACGTATAGTGCCGATATTCGCAAATATGATATATAATTACGTTTAGTTATATATGTGTTTTCAAACATAGAATGACAAACTATCAGATCCTTATGCTGATAATAAGAAATGTAATCAGTTTTGTATAATCTGCTACACCTGTACTTTTGTTTTGTATTCCATTAAAATGCTTTTGACTCTGTATTTTCTGTATTTTCTATTTGCTGCCAAAAAAAGGAATCTTGCACATGCACTCTTTTAAAATTACAGTAAAATTTATAATAAATTGTGAGAAAAATTACAAGATAGTGATAAAGTTTTAACGGCAATAATTACAGCTATTTGTGAGAATTGATGTGTAAATACTCAATTATTGCAAAATTTCATACATTTTAATAAAAAAATACTATGAAAGATTACAAAAAAGTTCATACTAAATAATAATAATTTGCGATACGAGTGCGAGAAAGCGAACTTTATAGGCAGGCGGTGAAGTTAGTCGCATAAGCCGTACAAGTAACACAACGGCACGAGCCGAAGGCGAGTGCTGCTTTTTTTACGAGTGTGGCGAGTGTGACAAACTTCACAACCTGCGTATAATGTTTGCTTTATTGCACCAGTATCGCATAATATTTTATGTAATTCATGCATGAAAAGTGCTACTTTTTGTGCCTCCAAAGTGACTGGCACATCTCCCCATTGGAGGCGGCAGCCATAACGAAAGCAAGGAAGGCCTCAAAAGTGATTGCGTGTCATGACAGCGGGCGAGAACAAAGTTTACTTTATCGCACTAGTGCGTAAAGTAAAATTGGGACAATTTGCGCATGCGCAGCATTTTTATCGCATCCTTAGTTATAAAGTGCCACTTATGTCACACTTTGGAGGCACGAAAAGTAGCGCTTTACATGCATGAGTTACATAAAGAAATATCCCCCACTAATACCAGTAGATACCTAAAAGCAACAATAATAATAGGTACAACGAAACGTTTTATCCGTAACTTGTTTTCATGAGCGTAGTCAAGATAAATTTAGTATTATAATTTGTAGATTATTTCGTGGTTCTTTTATCGTGAATTCAGCATTATTATTAATATCAAAACAATCTATTTATGAACATTTTTGAATTTCTTTTAAATGACGTATTCATATGACATTATTTGTTGTATTTCAATTCGTTCTGTAACTGATAAAAATTGTAATAAACGACGTAAAATTTAATAATTTCTTATAAAAGATTTAAAGAAACATATTATTATATCAACTTGGTAATTTTTATATGAAACTTATTGAACGCTATTTTAGAAGCTACTATTGGAAAGACAGGGTCGTTCTATCTAAAACTTTTTATGATTCACTAATGTAGTTAACTGGAGTAAAACCTCGTAATTGGGAATTCTATTCTTGTTACCTGATCCTCGTGGTTTAGTGCTTACCGCAAGCTGTATAGGGGCGTTTAGCCGCGCTTATTGTTATGTAATATTAATTGCACTACACAGCCGTTATTTCAATGACTACGTTTAAACGACGGTCTTTACTGGTTTAGTTAATACTGATCTAAAGGAATTGACAAATCATAAACATTTTTACTTTTAAAGAATATTGGGAATTGGTTAATCCCTTTAGATTAGTATTAACTAAACCGGTTTCAGACCGCCGTGTATATTGTGACATATGCCGTCTACTGGCGTCGCGTACAAATAATACGCGACCGCTCCCAACGTGCTGAAATCCGAACTAGATCGGAGTGTTGGGCGCCAGGTGCGGACTCTCCGCACTGACGCTCCTCCTATGACCGGTTCCTCGCGGTCTCCCGGCTGCTCAGCCTCAGCTAGCTGAAATGATAGAGGGGAACGTGGGGGCGACGAGAATCGAACAGTTCGGGGTACGCCAATGAAAACGCCGTTTCAAGTTTGAACGTCCGTTTACACAAATCAGAAAAACAGGGTCAGTACAATCTGTTCCTACGCGTACAGTAACTCCCAAAGGCGATCGCGGCCCTCCGTAAAGGCCGCAGATTAACCTTTCCCACCGTCCCTAGCCTGTTCTACCAACGGATCGCGAATCCCTCGCGACGCGGTTCACGGTCCTACCAAGCTCGGTGGGCGAATCTTTTCCCTGGCGGAGATCTTAACAGGTCAGCTTACCGAAGGCTTGGCTCCATGAGGACGACTATTCCGGTTCTTCTTCGAGGGGAAAACGTGCAGTAAGAAGAGCCGTTCTCGGCGGTACTCACCAGTGGAGCGGCTTATAATACAAAATCCCCAAAAAAAGTGTAGGCCGATTCGGGGCGAGGTCTCCTGGGACTCCGGCTGGTGCCTCTCACTGGCCTCACTTCCGTTCTTTCGACACAACCACCTCACACCTCGCATACTCACTCAGTCCCTTAAGGGTAGGTCCCAAGAAGAATGTCCAAAAGTTGAAAGCCGCGTTCGCTCACTACAGTTCCACAAAAATCGCGTATGCCGAGTCGTCAATACCAAAAGAAACCACGAAAATCGCCACTCGTAATCGCTTGAAATTCGCACACGTGCTAAAGCGCCCGTTGCCGGAAAGAGATTGAATTCGGCAAATCCGAAGATTGCCGAATCCTATTGTTACCGGTTCGCTAAATTTCGCCGAAGGATTTCCCGCCTCTCGGGAATTCCTTGTCCCTCATCCTCTCTCGCCTAGCGGGTGGTCCAAAACAAAAATACACCCCTCCCGCGGTACCTTGCCTTCCAGGTTGCGCGCCGGGACGATCAGGTGTTCAGCTGGCGGATAGCGTGGAGCGGGCGTTTGACGGCTTCATTGGCGTAGGATATTAGTCCTCTTGCCTCACCAGCTGATCCACCCTGTCGCCACCGGCGGCCAGACCCCCTCTCGACCCCATCGCGCGACCCTTCGACGCGGACCCTCGAATTTACCCTTAACGTAACGCGGCGTGCTCAATTCAGGCTTATGACGCCACGTTACAACTCCCCCCCGCTTAGACGGGACCCATTCTCGCAGAAGGCAAACACTGGCTTGCCAAAGGAGGCAAAAACGACCAGACCTACCGAAGACATCAGGATCCCAGCCAATATCGACGAGGACAGGGCCGGATCTCACCGTCAGAGGCCTCCGGACACCCCGAGCTACGGCAGCGAGGCTGTGACTATAATCCGCGTGGCTAGCGAGCTTATGACCAGGATGTCAAAGTGTTGCGTGTAGTTCGCGACTGGAACTTTTATTTTACGCCGTCCTTCCAAGTATCATGTATCGCTGCTTACAGGAAGGCTCCGGCATCTACCGAATATTCTCGAAGTTCGTCTCGTAGGGGTAAGGCGATTGAGCCACAGATGTCATTCTAGCATTATATCGTGGATATTATTGAGGAATAGTTCTAACCAGGGACTGCAACCGAAATAAATAACGGTTCGGTTACGGTGCTCGGAATGGTAAAAGCTTGAATTTCGGTTTCAAGTTTCTAATTCATCATTTTTTGTTTACGGTTTTCAGTTTCGGTTTTTGAACTTAATATATTTCGG
>JARQTJ010000547.1:0-61621 GCA_030142635.1 Trachelus troglodyta | reverse complement strand
CATCAGATTTTCAAAATTGGGCACCGTTTCACCGCAAATCTCAAACGTGCATCTCTGGTGATACACTCTGTATATAAGAATGTGTGTAAAACTAACTAAGGTCAAAGAAACGCCACTTTTGGTGAAACTTACCTACTTCTTGAGGCTCCGGAAAAGCCTCAGGTTCTGGCGGAGGAGTGCGAGATACTGAAACATACCGTGCATAGCATGCTTTTTCACAAACTGTACAACATTCAGTCGTCTGCTGTTTAAAATTAGGATCTGGTGCGCGTCAGAGGTTAATGTACAACGTTAATGATCAAACGTGCCGAACAGTATAATAATGTAAGATTATTGAGTAAATCTATGGTTACAATGACAATTAATAGGAGACACAGTGCAAACAAAAAAATAAACTCGTTTGATTAATTAAATTACACTCACGTGATCTATTGGGTTGAAATACATCCTGGTATTCGGTTACATTTGGTATATCCGCGAAGGTGACTTCATCTTCAGGATCTGTTCCAGATTTATCGGCTTCTTCTATTGTTTTCACATCCAATCTACTTGAAGTGATTCATATGGTTGTTTATTATCTCTTAGTGCAAATATAAATTTTGTATACGTACGAGTGTTTCTTTAAGTTTGGAGGTCTTTCTCTGGAGAAACTTTTTCTCAAAGAATTTCCATGACTGAATGGCGAGATTGGCGAAGTGATTCCTCCTAAAGGCGCAATTTTCTTAAGATCACACACGTATAAAACTATATTTGCAATGTGAAAGGATGCACCTATCTGTAAAAAAAAAAATAATATTGTTTTTCATTTTTTTTTGTATTTTAATATAATTTGATGACTTACAAGCTGATTTTGTGCTACTGCAATATCCTGCACTTTTCCCCAGCCAGTTGGGACTGTATCCAGGGTTCGTGATGGTTCCCATCCGTAAACTTTTAGGACATCGGTACTACCAGCAAATAGACACTCCCCACCTTGGCTGAAATATAAACACCTGAGGAAAAATAATGAGTTTATTGACAAGCTCATCGGGTATCATTATGTAAAGTGTACCTAACAGCTGATGTATGATTTTGCTCTGTTGTTGAAACTAATTGGAAAGATTCAAGGTCCCAGAAATGAACTGTTCTATCAGAACTACCACTAGCCAGCAAGAATTCATGAGGATGAAATTCTACTGTTGTAGCTGGTCCTCTGTGCTCTGAAAATTCTTGGAGTTGTCTACCTGCTTTGAGGTCCCACAACTGAATCAATGAATGAATTAATAATTAGATACATTACTTTAATCATGATTCATAGTGGTACGATGCAATACTTTACCTTGACTGTTCCTTCTTCTCCAGCACTGGCAATCCACTGACCATCTGGACTAAATTTTAAACTATTGACAGTCCTGTCATGTCCTTTGTATGTGAAGATACAGCCTTTCCTTCGCATGTCCCATAGCTTTATTGCTGTGTCCAAACTGCCTGAAGTCAGTAACTCTCCATAAGGATGAAAATCCATACATCGAATAGCTGCCTTGTGTCCAGTAAGAGTTCGTACAAGCTTGGCATGTTCAAGATCCCAAATTTTTAATGCACCTGTTTGTGAGCCAGCACACACTAGATCCTCTGTTTGACCAAATCGAACACACTCAATGGGAGTTGTGTGTCCACTAAGGCTCTATAAAGAAAAAAACTATAACTGTTGTCCAAAATTTTATTTGTCATAGAAAAGGCAATAATTGAAAGCAACAACACACCATAATACAATTCTGTTTTCCAACAGCCCATAGATTCACCTTCTTGTCATCACCACCCGTAACTAAAACCCTGCCTGATTTATGGCCTAACGCAAGACAGTTGACATTTGATGTGTGAGCAACAAACTCCTCTGCACAAAAGAAAATGTCATTGCTTTATTAAAAAAATCTAAATATAAGCCAAGAATTCATAAGATTTTAACTACACCAAAATAAACCATGAGAAGATTGGATAATCAGAAAGTAATATATTACATTTTGATACTCTACAGGTGCTATATACATAAGGACACAGTGTCCTGTCATAAATATTAAAAAATTCAGAGTCTAGCTACAATAGATAGAGATGTCACAACGAGCAACATTTAAAAGAATACATAAGATCATTCACGAAGTAAGATCCTCAATTGTCCGGATCTCAATTGGACTCACGGAGTTTCCAAGATCTTTTCGTAGACGAAGCCATGCTGGGATCGTGAGACTCTTGGCGAACGACTTATTTGGCAGCGACGACAATCCGAGATTTCAATTTATTACAGAGATAGGACTTTTTTTTCGCCGAAATGAAGTGCAACATTTTTGACTCCACGAATGATATCGCGCACGTTGATTCACTTCAGTGGCGTGTAAACGTCATCACCCTGCCGTAGAAAACAACAAGACAATTTGTCGTAGCTAAGTTTCCCGTGTTCCTTTGGAAAACCCGTCGTTCTGCCTTTTCGTCGTATCTCATTTCTTCTAGTCGTACACGTTCGTGGGCAGCGCAAAGTGCCCTGATGTTGTGAAATATCGAAATCCTTTGCGAGAATCGAGAACACTTTCCAATCGACTGCACCTACAGATATTTAAGTTTCAGTTGACTTTGATAGAAATTTGTTTTATTAATTCATTATTAAAATGAACTGGGAAGGAATTTCCGAATGTTTCCATCGATCCTGAGTAATTGATTGAATTACCTTATATTATTAATTACTGTACAGACTTTTCTAATTGTTGGTAGTGTGTGTTTGCTATTGCAAAATGTCAAAAATCATTCAACGTTAATGATCGATATCTATCGATAAACTATTTAGAGTTTTTGACACATACTTATTATTTATATATATATATCTTAAGAAGTACTTTAGATTTTATAATTTAGTAAACGGAATCCTGAAGGAATGCTAGCCAACCTTTGGAGTTTCCCTATAAGGAGATCTTTGTTGGGTACAATCTCCACAACATGGCTTTCCAATTCTAGTACAGAGTTAACCAAATGCCTGAGGCGCATTTCTTATGTACAAGGACAATTTACTGAAAATCGTGTACGGGAATATTTTTACTACATTGATCATCAGGGCATGGTACATATTACTTTAGTTTGATCAGTAACATCTTTGTGTGTTACTTCCAAAATAATTGTTTTATATAAAAGAAATTAATTATCACTATATAATTAGGTGTGTACTTAACTTTTACAGCTCTTTTTAGATGATGCTCGTATGAAAAACTTCACATCTTGTTTTAAAGGTATATATTCCATCTATTTTAAAATGATGTAGCTTTGTTATGCTTATGTAATCCATTGCAGAAAAGAAATTCCTGGCTTTTTTCTTCCAAAGACTCAAAAAAAATGATACTGGACGATACTCTGAGGAGTTTCCATATTTATCAATATGTGGAAAAGAGCACAATTTTATAAGATGTGATGATGTACCTATAGTTTTTACTCGCGTGCTTGAAAAACAGAGCCCCAACACTAATGAAATATGTTATCAATTTGGATATGCTCATGCAGAAGAATTACTATCGGTTAGTGATTGAGGTATCTCATTACCTTATTTATAATAATTAAAAAATATTACTTTCAGGTACCCTTTGAACCAGACAAGATTTACATGAATATTAATACAGGGAGGATCTACCACCCTGCACCAGATAAGGCAGGAGGTATAGGATTAATAATTTCAAAGCTTGCCATAGAATTCAGTACGTTTTTTGAATTTGAAAATCGCGTTGATGATGGTCCAACACATTTTACGTTCAATGAGAAGAGGTATAATCTTCATACCGAATGGTACCAAAATAAAATAGTCTTAGGTGAAAAGTGAAACTTCTTATTCCGTTTTAAATAAAAATATTTTACATATTCCAGCGATATATAATTTTATATTCCATTAAACTTTGATGTCACTGATTGAAAATATCTTTGCTGTCCAATCATCAGACACAGTCAGCACACTATTTCCATCACTAAAAAATATATATACTAAAAATCTTTTATTAATATTATAATAATTGAACTAACCTTGATATGCACATATCAAGAATGTCAGAAGTGTGACCTAAGAAAGACTGAATGAGGCGACCTGATCTTCCATCAAAACATCTCAATACACCATCAAGGCCTGCAGAAAATAGCAATGACGTAGCTTCCTTCCACACCAATTTACTCAAGCCACTTTCTTGTTGCATTTCATGTCTGACAACCTGAAGAAAGGAAAAATTTTTAAAAAGTGATATACATCCTTCTTATATAATTACTGTATTACCTGCTTTGAAGTTTCCCAGATAAATATTTCTCCTGCTAGGGTTCCGGTAGCCGCTACTGGAAATCCAGGATCTTTACAAAATGCTGCAGCTTCCACCCAGTTTTCTTTGCTCTCCTCTGCACTGCTGCTCCCTTCATCATTCTTTTCCGTGACGCTTCTTAAATTTTGAAGCATTCCAATTACCTGTACATTTTTTGTCTTGATATTTTGTATTTTACTTGAACTTACGATATGTAGTTAGTATCTAATGAGTCTCACCTTACCAGTCTGAGATGTAGATAGTATCGTTTTACCATCTACGGCAGTAGATATTAATAAATTATTGTCAGAATGACAATCGAGAGCAGTTATGCAGCCATTGTGTCCCTTATCTGATGAAATCAAGGCTGATACAGAACTAGATTTTAAATCCATTATGCGAATAGAGCCATCTTCATATCCTATAGCAAGACGTTTACCTGCATAGTGATGAAATAAATCAAATTTATTTATGCACTATGGAATTGCAGATTGTAAATCTTACCATCAGGCATGAGTACACCTGTCTCTGCACGTTGTCCATATCCTTGTAATATTTTACATTCTCCACTAGGAAGTTTCCACATGTATACTTCACCATCAACAGAACCACCAAATAGAACATTAACTGTTGTATGCCACTGTAACCACTAAAAACAATGTAAAAATTATTGGTACGATTTATTGAAATTCTATTAAGTTGCATCAACTCCTTCTGTGCACTTACAATGGCATCACCCATATTGTATTCCCATGCTAAGGATTTATCAATCATTTTCCATACTTTCACTATACCAGACATGTCGGCTACAGCCAAATACGTATCATCCTTATTAAAATCAGCAAAAATAACACTATCTTCATACCCTTTACATTCTAAAATAATTTCTCCACTTTTGATACTCCAAACAAAGGCCTTATCATCTTCACCCCCTGTTACTGCTAGCTTTCCATCTTTACTTAAGGAACCGCAAAATACCGATCCTGGAATATAATGAACATTAAATCTTAATTTCTATTATTAATAATCTGTATTCTTGTTACCTTGATGTTTTGTAAAAGTACAGATAGCATCGTCTCTGACAGGTTGATCCTCTTCCATTTTCTCTTCCTCATCTTCCTGCTCTATTCCTGTGTTGTTTCTTGATAATACTTCTATTACTTCATCTACATCTCCAACATATACTAAATCACCCTCATCTATATCTTCATCCATGCTAGGAGAAGCTGGTGGTGTATCTTTTTGTAACATCTATAAAATCATCGTATAATTCATAAAACATAATACTTATATCCAGTATCGAATATCATAATATTCAAGTATTCCATAAATTGTGATTTATAAATATTTCGTTCAATGCATATAAATTATGCATTTTTTAAGAGGCACGGATTGTTATGAAAATTTTATGAAATATTTTTACAATACATACCTTATTTCGGCAAGTTTTAATAAATTGACAGTAAATAAAAAGTTACTCCACTTTTGGGAAACGCACGTCGTCCAAGAGAACCATGTGCTTTTTCATTACGTACTCTTATACTACTATGTATGTGTGTGCAAATGAGACACTGGCAAACGAAAATGACTATGCCACCGTAACATACTTGATCGATAAAATAGAATATGATTTAATGACAACAGCGTTGACTGAAGAGATAAATTAGGTTGAACATCTTATGGGATATAATGTCGCTCGAATCATATCATAAGTTATCATAAGATGAAAGTTTATATGTTTTTTAATGTCTAAAAACAAAAACATCCCGACGTGCGTGGCACGTCTTTCCAGCGTAAGTGGTTATTAATGCTCGTTATCCAGATTTTCATGATTTCCTTAATCAATTAATTGCAATCAGTTTGTTCTACCGTTGTTCTACTTTGCTCCATAATTAGCTTTTTATTTTATTAAAACAACTATAAATAACAAGTAAAAAGTGGTCTGGAACATTATAGATGTGTTCGAAAATGAGCCATATTGTTTACGTTTGCAATCGGGCTAAGAGATAATAAAATTTTACTTGTTATTTAAAGATGCTTTAATAAAATAAAAACCATTGCGGAGCAAAATATAGCAAATTGAGAGCAAGGGTAAACTACAGTATATGACTCCGAACTGAAGTTGGCTGCTAGTGAATTAGAGATTTAACAAAGCCCTATCTGTCAATTGTAATGCAAATGACATAGAATAGTGATGCCACCTGATCAGAAAAAAGCGTAACTATCTTTAAAAATTTGAAATGAAAATACTTTTACTGTTATCATATATATTATTTTATCATAAAAATATATTTTCATAAAATATGATATAATAATCGCAATATTCCATGTTTGAAGATTTTGGTAAAACTGCAGTATACCACTCCGACCTGAAGTTGGCTGCTAGTGACTTAGATTTTTGACGTAACGTCATTTGTCGGATATAATGTTTCGGACGCAACACGGGTTTGCACGAAAATTAAACGAAGGCAATCTCCAAACATGGAATATTGCGATTACCAGATCATATTTTATAAAAGTATATTTTTATAATAAAATAATATATATGGTAACAGTAACAGTATATTCATTTCAAATTTTTAGACAGTTGCCCCTTCCTCCCATCAGGTGGCGCCACTATTCTATGCGATTCGCATTACATTTGACAGATAGCGCTATATTAAAACTCTAATTCACTAGCAGCCAACTTCAGTTCGGAGTCATATACTGTAGTTTACCCGAGAAACTTCACCACACTGAAAATAACGCAAAGTTTCTTATCTAATTCGACATATCCTCGGTGACAGTGCGACAGTCAGTTTGCCTGGTTTGCCGCTAATGGTGGAATAATGAGATGTTGTATATTGTTATTAAATGAGTGCTGAAAGAGTGTGGGCAAAAAGACTCAAAATTAAATAATTTTTTTAAAGGTTACTTAATTCGTATAATCAACAATATATCCATCTAAAATGACTCCTCCTATGGAAAGAATCCAGATTTTGGAAACAATTGAAAAAGATATTATAGTATGTTTACAGAGTGCAGGTAATTTTAAATAATTCATTTGTTTATAGCTATAATATTATGAGTTGTAATGATTATAGCATATTTCAGTCTAATGCCACAAAACTGATTTCATAGGACAAGCTTTTATGGAACTGAGCAAAGAAAAATCCAGTCTTAAGCAAGCTGAGACACAAACTCACCAATTTTTGAAAACTCTGGGACACGTAGAATCAAAATTAAGCGAGCAAATAAATTATTTGACGCAAGTATCAACAGGTAATATAGAAAAAAATCACTGTATTTAGATTGAATACTGAGCCTTTCATAGATATAAGTAGATGCTTATCATTAATTTTTCCTTTCATAGGTCAACCACATGAAGGTTCTGGTTATGCTAGTCAAAAAGTTTTACAAATGGCCTGGCACAGATTAGAGCATGCTCGTAGTCGAGTAAATGAATTGGAACGTATAAAAAATAAACACCTACATGGCCGAACAGGAATCAGATCTTCACAACAACAGGTTCCTGCATCAAATTCCATGCAGACATCACAATCAAATACAAATACCTAGTTTTCATATGTTTTTTGTGATAAAAATTGAACATTCTTAAACTTTGAGAGCAACAGTGTTTCTGATGTTTAATCTTCACTCATGAATTAGGGCCAAGGAATCTATTCTAAAATGTAGTGGCTGGTATTGCAGCACATACATACTAATTAAATATTTTCCAGTAAATATGACTCGCTTCAAAAAGATTTGTATATTTCTAATAATCATATCTTGATAAATAATGAAAACATTACCAATCTATAATATTTAAATAGTGTCCTTGATGGGAAAGGTATTAAAATAAATCCGGAATCATTTCAGTGGATTTTGAATTTCGCCATGCGCCGAAAGTCCTGGACAACAACCACAGGGCATTGAATTACCATTAAAAGCACTCTATTGACAAAATAATTGTACACTTTTGCTTTTAATTTAAGGCACAGAACCATCCATAGCGGCAATGCTGCGTTTCACAGTTGCAGCCAGCGATAGTCGAGATCGTCTCTCTTCGTCCAACTGCTTGGTCAGTTGTGACATTTGCGACTGCAGATCCGTTACCTGACTCGTCAAGGTCTTAATAGTCTCCGACAGGCTCCTGCATGGGAAGCAACGAAACAATTAAGAGCGAGACGTAGTCATTAAATGACTTCAGAATTAGCTTTCACGCGGGACATAACGACGACGTATAAAGCCAAACACAGATGATTTAGGTAGAGACTATCACGAGAATTGGTGTGACCAGGGGACCGTTTACCGGGTCAAGGAGAAGGTGCTGGTTAATATGTACGTACCTGTCTTCGCACGAGTCCCAATTTCCAATTCTACTATGCATTAAGGATACTCTATCGCGTGCTTTATGAAGTGGCTCGCAATCCAACATAGCTGAAATTGATATTCGCTCGTTACTATTCCACGACTTTATAATTGCACGATTATGAGTTCGTGACTTGTACAAGATTATCCGTATCGCTTCAATCGGTACAATTTATTGACATTTATTCATTCAAAGAGTTGTTTCCTTCTGAATATTATCTTGAATAATATACTTCGGCTTTACGGCACAGCAGCTAATTCTGAAGTCAATACGGCTGTTAATTCTCGATGATAAAATGATTCTATTTTATATGTTCAAGTGTTAGCGATAATGAGCTTAATGGAAGAGAAATCAACATGACTGTATATATGTTTCGTTAAAATTTATGATTTGCGAACTCGTGCGTTTCTCCATTACAACTGCAACATAACGATTTTAGGCGATTCTCCAACTTACCAGAATGTACGGTAAACCTGGCATTGACTGTTAGACAATAACCTTCTATTACTTTTAATATGAGTGCATCTTCCTCGAACAGACGTTCGTCTGGAATCACAAAAAAAATTTATTAAAAATTTAGAGAATCGTTAAAATTTTCCATTACAAATATTATTATGAATCTTACTGCATATTCGTGTTGTACGACAGGCATCCGTAGAATCTGTTTTGCTAAAGGACTTAAGCGAATACAAAGGAGGAGCCGGTCGTAAGGAGGCCAGACTCCAAGGTATTTTAATCCCTGGAGACGAATGTTCCACTGGCAGTTGCTGGGTCTTCACGTTGTGATGATTCGCCATCTGTTAGAAAAAGAATACAAATATTTAATTAAACACACTCGGTATATATTTTATAATAGTACCCTCGCATACTGTAAAATTCCAATTCCAATAATAGAAAATCATCTACAAGAAAATAGTGAATAATATTCCATTGGGTACAATATAAATTGATTCATTCATTCCTCCGTATATAAATTAAAGAAAAGGAACACTAATGCTGTTAGTATAAAATAACTAAAAAAATAGTCAAAGCAAAAAGCATACTTCGCACAACATGGCTGTGAAATATGAAGCTTAAGAAGATTCATGGTAATAATTAGTACAGCATTAAAACAAATAAAAAAAAAGAAAAACCAGCCGGTGGTTATCGTCAATCCGATTGTGAGATTGAACAGCCATGCTATGGAAGCTTGCCTCGTTCAGCATTTCCGGATATTGGAATTTTTTTCTTGAGCCACCAGTGCGCGTACAATCCAGAGGTATAAACTTGATTAGATCTTTGTTCCTCCACGTATTGTCTAGGATGAACATCACGCCTGCTCACTTTCTTAATGTTTTTTTGATGCGCGTACGGTATAGGATCAGTCAAATGTTTACGATTAGTATCCCCTATAACCATCTTGGAAACAACTGTAATAGTTTCTTTGTCTCCACTCAATTCACTAACGTTATGTTCTTCTTTCTCCTCGTTTTCGTCTTGCTTCTCTTTCTCCTTATCCAGCTTGTCCTCCACCACCTTCTTCCTGTTTAGCCTCGACTGGCAGCACTCCTTGGAAGTCGAAGGGCCACTTCTGACATTCTTACTAATACTTTCAGATGACTCAAAGGAACCTCTACTTTCCCTTGGAGTCGAGCCGAATGGAGAAGTACAAATACATTGGTATTCGAATTTATTTTCGTCATTCTCGCTCTCACTGTGCGAGGTCCGTACAGCATCCATGTACTTCTGACTGTGTCGATAACACTTGTAGCAAGAATTTAAATCTGACGAATTCAGATTAGAACTCTCTGCCATTCCAGAATCCCAGGAATGTATACTTGTGTTTGGAGGAGGAGGAGGATTAGGATGATTTATCACAGTATCATCGCCGTCATTATCACTTGTAGAGGAACGGACGCGATCCAGCATCTCCATTCTAGGAAGCTCTATTTCTTTTCGACATTCTTGAATGGACCTCCAATTTTTCCCTGAATCTTCCAGATTATCGGCCCTGATATTTATCTCTCCATAGTTTAATGGATTATTAGAATCGTTGTTTAAGCTAATCGGGACGATAATATGTGAAACAGAACGAAGTTCTATTGCATATTCAGTAGTTTTTAAATTTCTATCACGTTGCAGAACACATGGTGAACTTTTACTAGTTTCAAATCTCGAATCTACACGAAAATCTTGATACTCAACAGTAGCGAATAGCGAGGAACTCGCTAAGGGTTTCCGTATATTCTTCATGTATGTTTCAGGGTGATCTTCGTTGCTTAGTTCATACCTAACATCAAGTTTTACTGTAGATTTACGCCGAGGTCGCGGTTTTTCATTAAATGGTAAAACCTCTATTATATCAGAATCGGATCGGTAATCGTCACTGGTTGTAGGATATATCATGTAAGTGACAGTACATTTTCTCATTTTAACGTCCCTTAGGTCAGGCTTAAAAATGTATTGGAAGTAAAGAAGCTGCTTCAGCAGATCAGGACGTATAACCTTTCTTCTTACAAGCTTTGCAAAGTATCGTGAGAGTCGTGTAAATGGTGGATGAGTGCAACTCACGTGAGGCGTTGTGGGAGATCTTAAGTGACCGGTATTTTGCTCCTGGCTTAGTAGATCGATCCAATGATGGAGTTCCTCCCTGCTGGTGCATAGTACCACTATACTTTCTATCATAGGTCCTGGAGATAATAAGTTTCGATAGAAGAATCAGTTATTTAATTTAGTACGTCAATCTTACCTGATATCTCGAATGCATATTTCGTCTCCTCGATATCCTCCAAAGGTGTTACATTTATTCCAGTCAGTGGAAGCTTTCCCTGGTAATTATGGACCGAAAGTAAATTAATAGAGGATTAATTCTATAAGGCAATAATGATAGAGGTTGTAGAAATACTTCGTATATGAATGAACTCATCCGCTGGCTTGTACTAAGAACGAGCAATGTGGTGGAAAAGAGGACGAAGTATCTGTCTCTTCTATCCAATCCCATAGCCAGAGTGACTGGACCGACATGAAGTATGTCACCAAGGGTACTTAGCTCCTCTCCTTCCCAGCCCTTTATACCGCCTGTTAATACTTGAAGTGCTAATTCCCTTTGTTTACGTATGTAGGCACATTTGTCCTATGAGTGTAAAAAAATATAGTTATAATTATATTGATTTATATGATATTATTACTCAGGATATAGAAAGATAAATGTTTCCCACTTACTGCTATCTCTCTGTATACACTAATACTCCGCTGTGTATCCCCTCTGTCAGGATGATTTTTTTCCGTGTGCCTTTCCAGTTCTTGTAACATTGCTGAGTACTTATCTAGTCTTCTAAAGGGTTTACTCAGTCCAGTTGTTAAAACGAGAATACCTGGACAGACAGCTCCTCCATGTTCCATGAATTCATTCAATTCGTCTCTGTCATAAAAAAAAACCACATAAATTTCTTATAAAATAAGAAAAAACTACAGGAAGAAATACCTGTATTTATCAAGAATGCAGACTGCTTGAGGATGACCGTTACAGTAAGTTGTGTGAATAGATTTAAGTTTTGGTGCAAAACTAAGAAAGAGATTGCCTACTCTTGCATCAGTTCCTTGTAGGAACGCAGCTTCTAGATTTGCCAAGAGGCGCTGATGAGCTTCAGCAACTTCATGGATATTGCCAATAAGTTGCTTGTATTCTTCTTTCTTTAAACTGTAAAACAGTGGATTGACAGTTTTATTTTTTATTTAACAATGTCATTCATTAATCCTTTAAATTATTACGGACATATTGGCTAATTCCAGCGGGTTAAGGAAATTATTTATTAGTCCTTGTAATTCAGCCACGTTCGCTCTCTCCGAGTCGATTATGTCCTTCAGCACTATGTCGTGATTCAGTTTTTGCTGTACCAGAGATTCTTGCAATACCTTCTCTGGTGATGATTTTACGGAGGATGCTCCCGAATCTAGAAAGAGTACCATCACATAAGAGAGATTTAATTTTGGAGATACTCTGGACCACCATCTACAATAATTTGGCTATTTTTACAAGCAGATGGTATTTTTAACACCAAGGGGTTGACATACGTTCACATGTGTCCATATTTGTACCACACACGCATATCCATATTTGTAAAAATAGGTATGCTTCTCATTGTCTTTCCAAATTTTTAAATGATATTAATAGACATTGAGAAATATTGTTAGATATATTAATATTACTAAATATACATAGAAATTTTTTTTAAATTGAATTTTTTCATTCTGAAAGAACATTCATGTTCATTTTCCACAATAAATAACAATAAGTTAAAGCTGTAAGAGTAATGAATCACTTTGCATATTATGCCATATAATGTGTAAATTATTATGATCTTTTGATTCACGTGCCCCTGAAATACTGCAGCCGCAATGCACAAAAGTACATGACATTGCCTATAGGTATACTACACATTGATCATTATATAGCATCTTCTAGGAATCATTTTGTACAAAAAGAGTCTTGCAAGGTCTATGGAGCTAAAAATATACCTGGAATTCGGTACTCCTTGACATAGTTGGAGGGAAACCAACCAGTTTTGTCTTGTAAAGTGCCTTCCCACCAACCACCATCATCAGTTTGAGTTATTGTTATAATATCCCCCTTCTTAAAACGTAACTGCAAAATAATTCATTCATATAATCATTTTAATGTAAAGTATCACAATAATATTCACTCTATAATAAGTGAAACATACCTCGTCATTGTTCTTTCCTTTGAAGGAAAAGAGGGCTGATACTAACTTAGGTGTATCTGGCTTAGACATGATTCTATATTTGAGAACAAAAAATATCCTTGAAATTAGTGAACCTTGAATATCCTTTGCACATTATCAAGGCCAGGAAAATGTTTGAATGAAAAGGAATATATCTGACATGTTAAAAACAAGTAATGTCATGAAAAGAGGAATGATGCTACAATCCATTGTCAGATATTGCGTATTAAAACATAAGGATGCACATATGAATTCCGTCGCATTAGTTTGTCGTAATCGCTAAAAAGGAAACTGTAAAGATATTACGTTTATTTTGAATGACTATGTAATCCGATAATTATGAGCCACTGTAGTTAAATTGTACAAGCGTATGATACATACTTTACGCAAGCCAGACGTACCATATATGAACAAACGACAGGAACAAAATCACATTTTCCTTTACTTTTGACAGGAGACTTTTTTGTCGAGTCCAACAACGTCTTTTGTACATGCAATTTGAGGTTACAAGGAAATTTTCATACACCCTCTAGAACTACACCCATTAATTGAAACTATCTTATAACATGTTTTATCGACTTTAAGCAATAATAACCATCAGTTGATAAAGTAGAAATTATTAATAAATATTATATTGCAGCTGATAGAGGATATAGTGGTTTGCATGATATTCAAAAATGTTTTGTTATTAACAAATATTTCACAACTTTTGTAACACGTCCCATTCTTTGATTTTCATAATTTGATAACACGTTTTCTCGTCCATGCTCCCAGTCCGTGATTACAAAAAATCCCTAGTTCTGGAAGATGTAAAATGGCTGCTATCCGATAGCTGTCAAGCTCGCGAAATGTCAAGTCTTGTTAATTTTGGACGATATCACCTTTAAAGAGTGAAGTACTTGAAAAGCGCTTCGAAATGAACACGTAGTAAGTATAGGATTTAGTAATATTTCATATTGCTATAGCAGTCCTAGCAGAAATGTTATACGTGTGTTGTCGATATCCGGGATACGTAACCGCAAAGCACTTGCGATAAAACTCATTTCCATATAGGTTTTACGATTGTTCTTTTTTTAAACATTTAATTCTTGGATGTCTTATGTATCCTTGATTTTCAGAATATTTTTGTTATTTCACTACTCTATACCATATGAATTAAATATTTTTTACAGTGATAGAGGAGCACCAGGCATACCTGGCAATGCTTTCGACCGATGGGTTCAAAGATCTGAATTCCCCGATGATTCTCCAATCACAAAAATGCAACACCAATTTTGGGTCACCAAGCAAACTCTTTCCCGAAAGCTGGGAAAAAAGGAGGATGACTGTATAGTATCCTCAGATGCGGAACTGGATGCTAAACTAGAACTCTTTCGAAGTATCCAAGAGTCCTGTCTTTACTTACAGAGAATCATTGATAAATACCAAGAAAGATTATGCAGTCAGTTACTGGACTTTAATTTTTTTGTTCTGTGTTCATTACTTCAAGTAACGTTGATTAATATTTGTTGTTTCTATTTATTACTTATCTAGATTTGGCTCAAGAAGAAAATGCAATGGGTCGTTTCCTAAAGGAAGCTGGAAAGCAGGATACAACAAGAGCGGGAAAAATGATGTCAGCAGTCGGAAAATCCCTATCCTATTCCGGTCAACAACGTCTAGCATTGCGAGCCCCATTAGTTAGACTTTATCAGGAAGTGGAAACGTTCAGGCAAAGAGCTATTGAAGATACTTTGCAAAATGTACAGGCTATGGAAAAAGCCAGAACTGAATATCGTGCTGCTCTATCGTGGATGAAAAACATATCGCAGGAACTAGATCCTGACACCTCTAAACAGTTAGAACGATTTCGAAAGGTGCAGACTCGTGTTCGCAGAGGAAAAGTTGCCTTTGATAATTTGACTCTTGACTGCCTCCAAAAAGTGGACTTACTAGCTGCAGCCCGATGTAATATGTTCAGCCATGCTCTTGTCCTCTATCAAAGTACATTGCTTAACTTTACTAAGAAATCTGCTCAGGCTTATTTAACGATAGCAAACAGCTTTAAAGGCTATCAACACTATGACTTTATGGTTGTGCGAGAACTCGCAGAATCTTCCTGTAAATTAGTTCAGGAAACTGGCGGCAATGAGGATCCTGAGGACAAAGACAAGCTTCTTTTCTTTGATGCAGACTATCATGACAATGTCGACGAAGCCCAGGAAGTAAATCCAACTGACGAATTCCCAGCAGTAGAAAGTAACACGGCAGTTGTGAAGCTTTTGGACATTGGAAATGATACAGAGGATATCCTCGGTTTAGACGGTCTTGATCTTAGTATGACAAGCACCAGTAACGATACCAAAGTACAAAACATACAGAGTTCTTCTCGCAGCGCGGAATTAAGCGATTTGTTTGGAAACCTAATGTCTGAGGATAGCCTTAATGGCAAGATATCCAGCTATGAAACTTCTTCAAGTGGACAACTGCAGCTAGACAAAAGTTTAGCCGAACTCGACTTGGCAATGGATTCCTTTGGCACTGGTGGTACTGGCTTAGACTTTATCAACCCCCCATCCTTAGCACGACAGTCATCACAAGAACAAACACAGCAACCACTTAAACTACTTAGTTCTGAGAGCGTAGCATTATTAGATGACATCCTTAATAGTAGCACGAATAGCAACACCGATTGGGATACCTTAACTGGTGATACTTTCCTGCCACCTGGTATACTTAAGCAAAGCCTTGGAGATGCTGCACTTGGTACAACTCAAAAACACTTTCATGCTACAAGCAGTGATGACAAAGTAGGTACTACAGAATAAAATCTTTTATAAAGAAGTTAATAACCATTTTTTTATGTTAATAGACGAAGAATAAGGGTGATCGTCAAGTTGGTAATTCATGGCTTGATCTATTCGCTGAATTAGATCCACTAGCGAATAATCCAATGGAACGTCTCTCAAATGACTGCAATGCTCCAGCATAACAAAAAGAAGATAAGTGAAGCAGATAAGTGAACTACCATAGGTACTTATGGCATATTTAGTTTATACATGACCTTAATAGCAAAGATACGGTTACATTACCACGATCTTAATTTCAAAACGGTCATAGACCACTTATTTAATCATATAGAATCTTTTACTAAAAAAAGGATTTCAAATCCGAATAATTTAGAATCTCCATGTACCGATAATTTGCAAATCGTCCAAGGGATTTACATTATCCCATATTTATATTTGACATTCCAAATACATAGACATTAAGTATTATCAGGAGACCTTGTGGATTGTCCTTGAATATTATTGGGTCTGAAACGGTTTATAATCAATCAAGTACTTTTTATCAAAGATTACAAGCTTAAATGAAGCTCTGTACTTTCATCACTTTACTAGTCATAAATTTAACACTCCATTTTTTTTCTTTATAATGGAAAAAAAAACAAAGATTTTTTCCCCTTTCTTTTCAAACAAATATCCTCGAAATAACATTCCATACTAGACACAATAATCAGATATAGTTTAAAGCTGCAGCGGAATTTTTTAATTGGATTTACCACGTCGAGTGTGTCTACGTGTAAAGTTTACTATACGAGGTTATAATAAAAAATACACCGAAACGGTGCAATGGTACGTTGTCGGCATGTATTTGCTACCTTTAACAATCCTTAACATCGTTAGGTTGACTTCCTAGTAATTCTTCTAATTATCCGTCTCATAAAACATTGTTATTTTTTTATTTATTTTTTTTTGAAGGCTCTTGGAACATTTAGGAATTCTTGTGTAATGGATGTAAAGCAAATGTAGAGGTATAGGGAAACCGTACGATTGCTGACTTGATTGACAGTCAGTATGAATTTGACATTTCAGATGTTTAACTATTACTTTAATAAATATATCGCGTACGATACTAGAATCTCATTATGCTCAGGTCGCGAGAATTACGATATTCCTGGTAAATCGTGAAGGCTATCTCACGTGTAAGTCGATAGAGTTCCTTGAGAAAGGGTAAACGATCACAGTGTTAAAGTTGAAATTTAAAAAGGTAAAAACTAAAAATTGTAAAAAATCTAGCGACGATGGGTAACCAATTATTATCGGGCTCAAGCGTCGAAGAACTGCGCCATTGCAGTCTTTACCCTGAAACAGTAATATCAATTGCGTCATACTATTATGTAAATGTTTACACATCGTGAAAATTTATTATGATTCTAATGAATTTACTTAATTTAATAGATTTTAATGAAAAACATCACGCTACGTACTTATCGAACAACTGTGAATCCTTGGTGTGACGTAATTGTTGCAAAATACGGTAAAGACCTAACTCGCGCAGTCGTGCCTGACGTTGCGCAGCACCAGGTTCCTCCTTCCAGACTAGGTTGCACACGCAAAATATAGCAGCCACTTGGAGTTTAACGTTGCTGTGCATCTGTAACAGATATGGATATTGGGATTCGACATTTTAATTACGCACTCCAAAGACTTGAGGGAAACCTTTGAAAAAAAAACGAACCATATAATCCATGAGTTTTTTGAGTACATCCTCATTAGCCATTATGTGATCACGGGCACGATCTCCGTCGGCCACATTGGCTAGGATACAGAGAGCCTGCTCTTTGACATCCGCCGGATGTTCCGGATCCTCGAGAACGAGTATGACAGCCTGCATTACATGAGCGGCATGCTCGCCCATTATACGATCGATGTGCGCTTTGGTGGAAAGAAGATTGCGTAGAAGACCCAGAGTCTTCATGAGTACAGCGAGCTCAGGATCAGCCAGAAGGCGGAAGATCTGATCGGTACCAAGACACGAGAGGATCTGTGATTTGACGCGCTGTTCCGCCTGGAAGGCTACGTTCATCAAAGCCCAAATGCCATTTAGACGAAGAGCTGGATCAGGGCGTTTGGTGAGAGAACACAGTAATTCCACTCCACCAGATTCTAGGATGGGCTCCTTGCTTGGACTGAATTCCAGGAGTAGATTGCATAAGGTACTCGATGCCACTGTCAACAAATCCTCCTCGCCTTCACCCCTACCTACATCGCAGGGAATAGATCGTTCAAGCACTCCGATCGTCCTTTGTTTAGATTGTTCCTGGGAGAAAGCAGCTTTGCGAAATCGTTCGAAGCTCACCCTCCAATCCCTTGTCGGCACCGTGAAGAAGCTGCATTAGGGGCCTCCAGACAGCGTGATCCTGGAAAGTAGTACGTAGTTGCTGGACGCTCCGGGAGAGAGAATGCAGACATCGCACAGCAGCCAAACGAACTCGTGGACCACCAGGATCTTGTAGACCAGAAACCACCTGTTCCATAAGACTCTCCGTTTCGATAATCCTCTTCCGGATGTCCTCATCATTAGCACCCAGTGAAGCGAATGCACGAAATGCCGCTTGCCGCATATCTTGAGACAACGCCGCGTCCTGTACCTGATAGGTACAACTGGTCATTTCGATGCATCAAAACAATTTGCTTCATCATGCTACTTGTGAAGAACTTACCAGCGGCTGGGGCCTTAGTAATTCTGCCAGAGTGGGTATGAGGTGATTACTGATAGATGCCAATCGCTGAAGTTCTGTGTCAACTTCCGTAAGATAAGCCAAAGTCTCTGCGGCTGCTACTCTTTCTCGCGGTGGTCTTTCCCGATGGCACAATCTTACTAGACATGGTAAGGCTCTGTAAACGACGCGGGGATCCGTCGAGGACAATGCTCCAGCTCTATACATATATGCTACACAACGTGCAGCTTCCAGTTGTACTAACGAGCTTCGCTCCCGTCCCATGAGTTGACCTAATGCTGCAGGTACAACTTTGCCCTGTACATTGCTGGTACCAGCAGCAGCGACCATCGCCGATACTGAGTGATTCTGATAACACATATTGGCGAGACATGCTAAAGCAGGTAACTGTACATCAGCCAAAGGAGAGTCTAGCTGAGCTGCTAAAGCAACAACAGCACCTCCCTTCGACAACGCATTTTGTTCCTCAGCAGTCTGTGGGTATGAACGTTTTTCTTTGTTTCATGTTTTAATTTCAAAACCTCGTTACTGTATAATATATAATTACCTTACATGCCGCGGTTAAAATAGTTGCTACACAGACTTGGCAAGTGACAGATCTGCTAGCCAAAGTCAGTAAACGAGGTACCAGCGCAGGATCTTGGTAAATGGTATGTACTGGTGCTGCTGCATGTTGAAAAACTGTGCGCAAGCAGCGCAAACATGCTTCTATAAGCAAATCTGATACTTTGCCTTTTCCTTCACAGGGTTCTTCTAATACAGGAGTACTTAATAGTACTTGAAGTATTAAAGGTACTACACCCAAATCTATAAGTGCCAGTACATGCTGATCAGTTCCCTTTGCTAGAGAGCCTAAAGTAACAGAAGATTCTAGACGAACACGTTCTCCGACCGTGCCTGATGTATCTCCTAATAATTGCAATAGTCGAGGTACTACACCCTGCGCTATCACAGAACCCTTCTGGCGGTTACTCCCAATCACTGAATTCTTGAGGCATCTGTTGAATGACAACAAATTATATAATACCATCCAAAAACTTCAACTTCATATTAAGTAATCCAAACTGCTGAGTTCTTGAAACTGTATATATATTCTTTTCAAGCATCAACAAAAACAATTACCAAATATACAGTTAGAAAGTAACAAATTATTTCAGATCATAATTATTAACATTAAATACCTAAGCACATTTTTCAAATTTCGAACTGCAATCCAATGAATAATTTAGAGGTTATATGAATTTCACTCACATTATGGCTTCAAGACATTTTTGCGGGTCCGGCGAATACAGCTCGTCGATGTAGCTTCTTGAGCTTTCGACGTCCTGATAAAGATTAAAATAAAAACTCCGATTAATAAATAGTTATTCTCAAACTTAGAATATCATTGGAAATGTACTAGGAATGAATGTCAAAGGCAAAAGACCGGTCTTAAGCTAACAAACCTCGAATACAGGACTCACCATGAAGGGCTGCATCACCGAGACCATGATCGTTCTCTTGATTTCTCACATAAATAAAGGGTTGTCTTACGCCTGGAAATAGTTTTGGGCAATCGTTTGCCACGAGGAAGCCGTCAAACCCTCTTTGATTATTACGTGAACTACAGTACCACTCGATTACGAAGCACGACTTCTACGTTATAAAATAATTCGAGCTGACTTCAGACGCATTTCATACAAGTGGTAATAAGTTTGCCACCCTGATCACCACTGGCTCTGGCACTGCCCCGTTTTCTGAAATTGCTAAGCTTTCAGAATCGTCAAAGAAATTGAAATAAGGAACCTTTGTAATTGATTTTCATAAGATACAGCCAAATTTGAACGAGAATATAGTAAAGAATATAGCATATTCGTTGGCAAAATGTCTGTGGTTAATAAGATAATACGTTCCGTCAAAACTCGTATAGGTTAGTCAAAACTTAAGTAATATTTCGATTGAACAATTTTCTAAATCTATTAATAATATTTACTTGTTTTTAAATATTAAAATTATATTAATGATAATATCGTTACAGGTCTTAATATGTGTATTCAGTTTAATAGCTTGAGTATATCTTCTGTGAGAACATTGGATCAGGATTGGCGAGAAAAGTAAATTTTTATATTGTTGTGTGCAATAGGTAGTACTTAATATATGATTCCAGGAAAGGTTTGACTAAAAATCCTAATACCTTTGGAGCACTGACTAATTTGTCAGATTATACCTTTTTGGATGGAAGACCAACACCTTATGGAATTAGGCAAAAAACACGCATAAATAAACAAAAAAACTATGCTGTATGTATACACTTCTAAATTGTTTTAAATGCTTATCTATAGTATTGTATTATACTATAATATTCTATTTCAGCAAAGAATTAAAAAGTTAATATCTGAAGTAGATTATGCTGTTGAAAGACATAATAAGAAGCAAAAGGAAATGGAAGAAAGAAGGAATAGTATTATCAGCAACAAGTTAAAACCTAAAGGAGATCTCCTATTAGAAAAATCTGATAAAAATTAAGAAATATTGTAAATAAGACAAATAAAAAATAAATAGGAATGCAATACATCAAAATAAAATCTTTATAACAAGCCCACATTTAATGACACTAGTTTTCTTATAAATTCACAACAGCAATAAACAACCTTGGTCAAGTTATATTTTATTTTTGAAAATAAAATTTGTTTCTCAAATTTGATGTATGTACATACACATTTTGTCCTACACTGTTGGCTATTCCGGTGTCGAGTTTTATATCTCGATTCTCGAAGTTACTCGAGCGTTCAAGAATATGTAACAGAATCGAGATTCGAGATGTATCTCAATATCATAATAGAAATCAACAAGATCCAAGTTGTCTAAGCTCCCTTCACGGCTGTTATTATTATCCTAATCGGAACAGTGTACTGAGGAAAGAGTAAACGTTTTACATACGTTCAAATGTAAAATGACGTCTGTGGATTCTGGAGTGGAGACAGGGAACGATTCAAACGACAGTTTAGTAGCTCAACATGAAAGTCTCGCGAGTAATCAGATTCCAGGCAGCAGTACAACAATCAGCACAAACTCGTCAGGAACATCGTATGCAGTCAATTCCCAAGGGCAAGAACAAAGCAGCATGAGTTTTGAAGAAACACCAGCGAAATTATCGCTTCTACCAGGAGCGACTATATATCCAGCTATAGAAAACTCGCCCACATCCAGTCAGATCAGTTTACCAACAAGTTCATCTGAATCAATTTTGTTTCGTTGTATCGATGCAAGACCTGACAAGGTAAGCCAGCATGAATATTTACCAGATAATAATTTTTTTGGAAATTACCATTCATTATATTTTATTACTATAGCTATTGGAGTTTCGTATTCCACCTATGTGTAATGTGACAGGCCTTCCAATGATGGGAGTTTTCAGAGCAAGTGAGTATCAATTTAATTTTCTCTTTATAATACAGATTGGAGCACAGCGTATTTAGTTCATTATAAGGCTTTTATTTGCACTGTTTTACAAGCATATCTATTAATAGTTTATGGACTATTTACATTTACTCTAATTACTATGTTTTTGATCCACATTGATGCTAAATGATAAGATGTAATATATATTTGATATTAATGCTGCCTTATTATTTCTGTTAAGACATTTTTATACTTATTATTATTTATACTTATTATTATTATTATTATTTTAACTGCTATATAGAAACATCCTCTCCTGCACATTGGAGAAGAAAGGAAAGTCTTATCTATAGAGACTTTACTGGACCTCTTAATGAGCGTAAAATGAGACTTGCAGCAGCTACGAACAATATCGAGCTAATGCGACATTTGCTCAGCATAGGTGTATCACCAAATAATCAGGATAGAAGAGGTCGTTCTCCACTTCATTTGGCATCCTGCAGGTATATATCTATTATATGAAATAATCATGATATTTTAGATGCAATTATTAAATATATTAATTTTCCTCTATCATAACTATGCACAGAGGGTACACAGAAATGGTGCGTCTATTGCTAGCATACAGAGCAGACATCAACCAGCGGGATTGTCTTGGAAACACACCATTGCATCTGGCAGCCTGTACTAGTAAAACATCGGTCGTGACACTTCTCTTGAAGGGCGGTACTGACGTGCTCTCCTCCGATGCATTCGGATGCAATCCTTTACAGTTGGCACAATCGAAATTAAGGATGCTCCAGAATTGCAGAGGGTCTGATATGAAAAAGGTCAAGGATGAAGTACACAATGTTGTAGGAATGTTACTTGCATATCTACAAAAACAAAGAGATGCTCGAGATCAGGTTGAAGTTTTAAGCACATTTTGCTCCCGCCTTTCACTCTCAAACACTTCCGACGAGGTTCAGGATGACGTCAGAGATTTATTGGCCAACATAAACTCTCTAAGTCTGACGAATTAGATTGTTCACATTATTTTAATTCAAATTCCCTATTTTTCTTCGTCTTTTTAGTTTCATTTGATTCATTCTGGTACTCCCGAATAATAGGTTTTGGGAAAAGTTAATGTCAGTTCTCAAGCATCAAAATCATTTGTTATAAATAATTATCATTCGCGAGATTAACAGACTCCATAAAATTTGCTCACCAACTACTTATTGACCATTTTTATAAAAATGATGCATAGTTGCAAAAATCATACATTGCAATGTTTTTCTTGTGGTTAGCATATTTCAAAAAGTTGAATTAAACCTCGTATGAAAGTTATTGTATACAGTGTAAGAAACGTGTCCAGATAATTAGAATCAATTGTTCTATTTACAATATTGAATGAGTAAATCTCATATATGTCCATAGATGGTATAGGTACAGGAATGGAATAGAATTTGCAGTTATACCAGTATAGTAGACACATATGTAACAATGCGATCAAAATAATTCTTTAAACTTTTAACTCATCTTGAACCATTTTTATTAGAAATATTTTGTTTTACGAAAGTAAAAAGAGGAAATACGTATGATAAATTTAACGTTCGATATTGGAGGAAGCCTAAAATTTTTCATTGATGCGTGATGCGCATCGAAAGTTCAACGTTTTCTGGATGTTGACCATTATATAACTGGAAATATTAAGATGTATTTTTATTTTTATGAAATTATATCCTGTCTATTATTGTATACATTACTCACGGTACTTTTACTCAAATGTTTAAAACAATTTAACTACATCCCCACGAGTCTTTTATTCATTCTCGGGTTGAATGTCATTGTCAAAAGCTGTAGATACCCCATGTAATAATAAAAATATCGAGAGATTCGGACAAGTCTCTTACATTTCCTTATACATATTGGTCTTGTGTTAATAGTAAGCATAAATATTATATACAATATTATATGTATACAGAAATTAGATTTCGGTGAATAAAAATAATACATTATCTTATATTCTTGTAAATACCTACTGTTTTTCCCAGTAAAAAAGTATATGGGCTCAATATTCACATGATCATTGTGAACAATACTATAGGAATTTGTAACTGGAAAATATAATAGTAGAACTGTCAAAGGTATGCAATAAAAACGCATTTTTATTTCCACAATATTTTGCAATATTCGCAATAACATGAGATTAATATTTTTTATAGATCTCTCTTGTAAATAGAATTTTCATTTAAAAGAAAAACAACCACTATTATAAACATATGAAATCAACAATCGCGCATCTGCCGTGGTTTCTGGAACAAGTATTAATAAATGAACCGACATTCGGCAGAGGTCTAAATATTTTTTGTCACATTAGGAAATTCATAGAATTTCATGCCTTGACAAAATACTATAATTAGTCAAATATTTAACAGGAATTCTCTAAAAGCTCGAGAAATCATTCTAGCCTATTATAGACTGCTACCCAAATACTGTCTCTGACTTATTATCTTGGCACCAACGTCGTAATACTTGGATATGCCTTTAATTATTTTGTATATATTTTCTAGAATAATTCAACATATAGTGTCCGTACGAAGTCAATCGAATGAGCGTGAAAAAAGAGGCTCTATATGTGTGGGCAGAGTATATTTTTTAAATATAATTTCGTTGTATAATCATTAATACAACGAATAGTGGCTGATGGAAGAAAATGGAAAAAAATAGAAGGGAATGAGATTTTCTTTCCAAGATACTCGATAAACTATCGGCTCCACACGTGGAGCCCCTTTTTATTTAAATCTATTTCTTCTTCTATTTAACGATTAGACACAGAAGATGGGACAATTACGTCGTAAAAAGTTGCCGAGCTGAACCAAAAATCTTATTAAAAAAGTGCTCTCTCTCTTTCTAATTCTTATCAATAAATAATCATTTGTTGAAATGACAATATTTGATATGTGCGACTTGAGATAACGAAATAGAATAGTATTGTGATTTATTTGTTGATTGTGGGTATAAGTATTAATAAAGTGAAATTATAGAAGCTTAGTCGGCATAACTCAAAATGAAGTAACGATTTAACGTGTGAATACGCGTTTACTCATCTTATCTAAGTATCAATAGAATAACATATAGTCGGTCCCTGAGTTCGATGTGTTTTTTTGACACGTCGAAACCAATAATGTCTCTATGAAGATACACGGGTAAAGGTACGAGGTACACTACATAAAATGTTTTTTACAAAATATGCACATGCATGGTTTTGCACTAAATATATTTTATTGTTCTGACTCAACATATATTTACGTTACTCTATAGAAAACCGTGTGTGATTTGCTAAGAATTGCATTGCTTACGAAGTGCAAAAAAACACATTGAACTCGTAGACCGTTAGTAGACTATATGTTAGTCGCCAGACACTATAGTTGAAGTTTGGACGAAAATCTTACAACCTTAAAATGTAGTCGGTAATGTTTCATTTCTTGCTCTTTAATTCGTTTAATCGAAATAATTTTAACAGAGGAATATTTGAAATAGTATGTTCAAATGCGGATGCCCAAATGACTAAAGATAAATTTAATAATTTTGTCTTGTCGTTGGGCATCATTTTATTTAAAATGGATTATTAAACATTTCTATAATTATTGAGCGCTAATATAAGTAGGATGATAATAGAGTCACTTCCCATTTTGATAAGTATAAAAGTTATGATCATGAGCAATTGGAATGGATCAATGAAATAATAAAAATAAATTCTATGATATTTTACAACCATTCATTAGGTTTCATTTATCTAAAGATTTAGTAACTTATAAAAAATTATGTTTAAAAATAGAAAGTGACTATAATAATCAGCTTGCATTGAATCCACTTTATTTTATTCATGGCTGATAAAGCGAATCCTGAGTGATTTTTTGATCCGATGATTCTAGCCACTTCTAACTGAATTTTCACTATTAATTGTTAGATCCCTGATACGATTTTTGACTTAAGGGATCCTATAAATTCTAAAGACAATCATATTGCGCATTTTTTTCAATGATTGCTTTCACTGTTTTGATTCAAGTACCTGGATCTTTGACTCACTGAAGTTATTCAATAATCATATCACGGAGTCATGACTGTTGCCAGAGACGGAAATATTTCAGCCTGAAGAGGTCCATAATCCACTTCTTCACCATCCACTGTTAAATGACCTATAGGGCCATTAATTTCCGGTTCTATACGAAAAGCTTGTACTGGAATCATTTCCACTCCAGAGCATGCTAGATGAGTCCCACTACTTAGACCCAGTAGAAACTGATAAATAAACGAAGAACCATATAATCTTATGGGTCATATTTGGCATAGTTACTAATCGATTTTTTATCTTACTTGGAGCAAATTTGCTCTGGTGATACCCGCTCTCACAATGAGTAACCAGATGACACCGTCAGCTAATCTAGCACGTGGTGCAAAAAAACAATCTTGCGCCAAGTGCGTTTGGTAAGCTGCATGCACCATTACAAAGTTACCTAGAATTAAATAAATGACCATCTTTTAATTTTTTAATATTTTTTCATATCATACTATGGAAGATCATAGGTCACCTTTAATTTGAATCCATGTACTTGGAAGCTGAGCCGTCAAAGCCGGTGTCCTGCCCGGAGGACCGTAAACGATTCGATTGTCGCTATTTTCAGCACCTACGTTTGGTGATAAGTGTTTTTAAAACATGCGTGTTGAATATTAATTAAATTTCGCCCTCGAATTAGATACACACATTGTCCGATGCCATCGGATTCATCAACGCTATGATAACTTGACATTGCACCGGCGCTAAAGTAGGTTGACTTTCTAGATGTTGCAGAATAGAAGCTGTCCAGTCTATGCCTACTTTGCTTTTCAGTTTCCAAAGAAAGACTTTCGGTTATCACTTCATCTTCATCATCAAAATCATTGGATCCACTCTCTGCGCCATTAGAATTACTGTCTAGTGCATCATGGTAACTCCTGGACTCCCTAACACTCCCATATCTGAGGATACTTATAATATCCATTATAGATTCTAGATTATCTAGACAGTTCTATAAATATCTTTCACATTATAACCGACAAATAAGTAGCTTACCGATTTAAGTCATCCCCGTAACTTCTGGAGTGTGAAATCTTCCCATCATCTATATGATCCTGTTCATAAAGGCTCCCATTACTCTCAGACAGGGGTAATTTTTCACAAGGGAGATATGACACTTTGCCTTTGTAGGTACGTAGCCCAATAAGACGTGCTACGCTCCATAATGTAAATCTCTGACCGCCAATGAGACGAAGACGTTCACTCTCTATATCAATATCAGCCAAAAAACCCCAGCCAACAGAGAGAAATGAAAACATTATTTGACTTCTTGTTTCTATACGTATTAAGTCTATTGGTGTTTTTTTGCTTTTGACAACTGACAGAGCACTGATTAGCATCGGGTTAGGATCGTATGGCTCCCTAAAAGATAATTATGATTAGTAACATTTCATTTATTATAAATCAAAGGACTTACTGTTTAGCATGTGCTATTGACTTTGCTAAGCCATTCCCAGATCCGCAGGGTATTACACCTAGGGGTAACTCTTTGACTGCTTTCTCCCAATCAGGCCTCTCGAAAATTCCATTAATCACTTCGAAGAGAATACCATCTCCACCAACAGCAAGTATACCACTCCATTGATATATATCTTTTGTGCGAACAAATTCACGAGCATAATTTGGATATTTTGTGATATGAATATCATAATGCCGTTCTGCTTCAGAAAGTATTGGATGGATTCTTCGTTGAAAAGTCTCTCTACCCCGTCCAGGTCCAGATTTTGGATTCAGAAGTACTAGCAACTTCCTTTGCTCACCAGGGCAAGCTAAACCAAAAACGTAACATTTATTAAGATTTGTGTTATACACCGAATTATACATTTTCTAATATTGAACTCAAAACTAGATTCCTACCCTCTTAATTGACCAAATATTTTTCAGTACAGATAATACAGAATGAAAGTTTTGTTAGATAATAGTAACTGATAGTACTGGACATTATTGTTCTATAAAACTAAATTGCTTGATCATTGAAAACTATATTTCTGTGCCAAGAGTTATTTAAAATGTTCATTATGCAAATTTGAATATCAAATTTGTTCCAATTACAACCATTGATCTTTGTTAATATCAGGAATTTAATTTAGTTTAGCTTGCGATAAATATAATACCAAATACTACAAAAAAACAATGATAAAAATAGAATAAGAAGTGAGTATGTTTTGTTTCTTTGTATGGATCCGTGTAGTCCAAACTAAGCTGCATAATGAAAAGGAAATCTGCTATAGCTAAATATTTACCATAAATTGAAATCTGTCCTGATCATTTTTATCAAAATATCATTAAATTGTAAATAAGAACAGGATGCTTATTTCATATTAAAAAATACGAAAGGATCGTAAGAGTAACTTTTATCAAGCACATAATCGGCTAATGACTCTTGCATCAATAATACCGTTTGTATTGTTCACAGAAGATTTTTAGCCTTGAGTTTCCAATTTAAAAATAGAAAGACAACAAAACGACGCACAAGAAGCTATTTGATTAATTGCTTCCCTAACAGCCAAAAACACCATATTCCAGTATAATGCTGGCACAATAGCAATACACTTCCCTTGATGCTGTTATTTCACTAGCAATATGCTAAGATATTTTGGAATAAGTCGTTTTTGGTTTTCTGGTTTCATAGTTTCTTGAAAATGTAGATTCAAGCGCTAAGGTCAATGGGTTTTGTTTATCTTAAGTTAAAAATGTAGATAAGGATTGACTTAATGATAACACATTTCTTAATATATTTCTTATCCATAGTCTTCTCTGATAAATCAGGTACAAATAAAAAGAAGAAAATACATTGCAAAGAACATAGATCAAGTTAAAGCAAATCAAATAGACTTTGTACACCTTGTAGTTTGTATCATGTACGGATAACGATATCTCCATTACGCAGGAGAATTTCACTTTCATTTAATTCCCGCTTCGCAGCGAAAGTCGCGCTTCCGTGTCGACCTGTTTTTAGTTTCCTTTAAGTAGTAGAATAGGTAATAACATCACTTATGTTCATACACTACATATTTACACATAGACATGCAATGACCCAATAGGAAATATTGAAAAGCGCATTACCCTATTTATATTCACCTTATACAGATTGAGCTGTAGCTATACAATAGATATATATCTATAGCTACTTATAAACTGAGTACTTGCGACACTTAAGTTTTACGTGGATTTCATGGCCATCTGACATCGACAGATAGCATTTAATAAAACCACTTAAAGCGAACGTTTTTATGGTATAGATACCTCAGTAAACCGACTATATAATCTGTTTAGCACGTCATTGTTAGGCACGTACGGATTGATAAGTTTCTACTTAGTATACAATAAAAATGAGCTCTTGATGATTACGATTTTTTATCGTGACTTTTGTTTAAAAAAACGTTGTATGTATAGTAAGTTACGGCTGCTACTATGCAGAATCTTAGTACGTTAAGATATACATATAGTTCACATATAGCTGAAGGATAAGTGTACGAGTCAATTTTGCAAGACAACGTACAGCAGAATTTTGCTTAACAAAACAGAGAACGTCATGATGCTAGTCATTTATCTTCCATTTCAAGAATTTCATGTCATGCATATAGAATGTTTGAAAGGAAACTAAAAAATGAGCAAACACTTTAACTAATTTCATCGACTCCTTGAACTACGACGAACGTATTAATGACGCAGTTTAACTCCTTTTTTACATATTCCAGCAGATTTGAATTTTAAAAAAGTGTCGATGTGTAGGATCGTATAAAAAAGCTGACACAAGTAGAATTTTTTTCTCTAGCAAAGTTCATACTTTCAGCATTCTACGACGTAAAGGAGTATTATTTTCTACGGGACTGAATTAAGAAAATTATATAGGAAAACGTAATGAGAGAAACTAAGCTACATTACGCTAGTGGGAGGTACATATATGTTGAGGCAGATCAGGGATTGTTAAGTTAGCATTATGTAATCCTGCAGTAGTAGATTATAATTCCTCATGTAATGTCAACTGCTGGTTGTTATGTCAGTGACATCTTGCAGTTCCGTTAAGCAAGCTCTGTTCTCACATCATATCTATACGTGGGTCGCAACTTTGGAGTATCACGGTCATGTATAGCACAGCATCAGAGTCCATAGGTCGTTTTAATATTACGTAATAGGAATGTAAAATCTTTCTTGCTGTAAAATTAATAGGTGATTCTTCCGAACTTAACTGTGATTAATTCATTGAGCTTGGTTGCCCGGTTACTTTGTTATTGAACGGTAGGTCCATGACTACGCGTTTCTTAAGGCCCGTTCTACAAACACAATTTATTGTTTAAACTCGGTTTAACTGTACGATTAGCGAATCAAATACTTGCATTTCTAAGATAAATCTAGTTTAAACAATAAACCATGTTTATAAAATCAAGGTTTATTCATCTATTTTGTATATCGTAAGTTGTACTCGTATAGATATTATTGTACGTACTATAGCATTGTATATATAATTATGATATAGTACGTTCCAAGTACTGTCAGAATCTTTTTACCGTTATAGGTACCATTAGCTCACCTGGTTTGTCGTCATCCAACGAAAATCAGTTTTAAATTCTTAGAAAACAAGTACTTCGTTTATGTATGCTCTTATACAATGTAATGATTATGCAGCTTTAACGCATATAATTATATTTCATTAAGAGAGATTATGTAAATACAATTTCATTATTTATCCTATGTTTCCTCGAACCCATTCAAATGCATCATTAGTAAGGAATTATGAAAATGGCAATTGAAAATTAGAATATAATACTGTCATCAATAACCCATTAAGAATCATACAGTAAACAGATATGTGGTTTCAGATAAAATACAGTGTATGAAAATGAATGCGTTGTAATTATTCTTACCAATTGTATATTAATTATAGTAGATAAAACTATAAGGTTTATGACTTACCATTTAATAACGATTCTAAATTACCATGAGTGGGGCTCATTAGCATCTTTGGCACAGGCACTCTGGCAACTAGACATTTTATTGCCAATCTCCATCTGCTTGCCTCCCTCAAGTTATCCTCATACTTATCAAAGCTTCGAAAACGTAATGTGATTGTCGTTCTCTCGCGTCTTCTTGCACCTTTCACTCGTGCCTTTTTCAAAATGTATGCATAGATATAAAGGTATGCTGAAGTATCATATTCATCGTACGGCAAGAAATTCTCTGTTGATTCAACAACCCTCAGTTGTATCTTGGAGGCTCCAGGACGACAGGCACAACTATCAGCACTACGCTTTTTTGAGCACATACATCGACAGCCTATTATGTCATTCAAGGCTATTGTCTCAGTCTTGGTGGAACCATTGCTCTCCTTTTGCAAACTTAAACCTTTTTCAGTAAGTTTTACACGATAGAATGTGTTTTTCTTTGATGTTATGTAAAATGTTTCTTCAAGTACAGTACTTGAGCAAATTTGCCCATCTCCCGCCATACTGATAATATCTAACAACAATATCATTAAATTATTAGATATTGCATGCTAAATATATGTGTGTGTGTATATATATATATATATATATATATATATATATATATGCATAAAGAGACAGGATTTCATTAATGAATTTCAATAACAGTTATTGCCTAACTCGCTCACCGATGCAGAACATTAACAGTTGCATGTCTCGCATACACATACTTAACAAACTTTAGTGTTCAATTGACAAACTGCCATGCCAGAATTTATAATCGTCATAATGTGTACTTGAAGCAAATAGTATACATATAATAAACTCTAATGGGTTTAGGAACTTTACACACTCAGATATTCCTGTTGAACAATATAGGTGCATACCTGCCACAGGCGAATTTTAATCAACAGATAGATTAAAAGCGATTGGCTTTCCTTTATTGACTCGTAGGATAAAGGCAACTGAAACAGTTTACGTTCAAAATTTACATGACTTTCAAATTATTGAAATCATTCATTTTTCTTGAGTATTATAAAAATTAAAGTGTGCTGGATTATCACGTTATGACACGCCTAGTATGTAGGATAATAAGTACTCTATAATAAAGATACAAGACACAGTAAATTATTTTTGTTTATACTTATTCAAATGTCGATTTAAAGAAAATGTTCATTTTAAAAATATCTTCCTACTCAATTTCAATTGATCTTTTCACAAATAATTCGCTTTTTCCAAAACTCGTATATATCAATCATGTTTTATATCCTATTATTCGCGTGTCTCACGATTTTTTCATAAGTATTTGTAGAAATAACTTGAAGACATAAGTACAAATCTCACTATGTTATCTTTCAGAATTGAAAACAACATCCGCTACTGATCCCGACAAAGCAGTCACTGGACTTGGAAATACTTGCTACGCACTCCTCTTTCTTTGATAAACACTACTCTTCAACCTACCACTTCTTCCGTTTAGCACTTTCATAAGTCAATCGTGCTATCCGCTCCATTCCAGCATATTTTGGTACATGAAAATTGAGTAGTGCTGCCATCTTTAAGAAAAGATTTAATGGTAATAATATTGTAATCATATTTTCATAATCAATGTACAATTTATTTCTACGAAAAAAGTAATTAAAATATAAAGGAATTTGAATAGAAAAAAGTGATGATGACGATACTGATGAATATTATACACTTATATCATTTTAGTTTCTCTTGGTTTACCGACAGGTGGTATAACAGTTTAGGATTGGAATAAACAATTGCTGCACCCTATACGGTTTCCGTTTCAATAGTAACGCTGAACATCCCAAGAAAGAGGTTTCTTTCCCGAGGTGTCAAAAATGGTGAGTGGTTGGAGATATTTTGGTTTGCTTGAAAAATCCAACAGCATCCACTATACGGACGAATTATTTAGACCGTGTGGTTGATAAGCTTGGAGCTAATATTGTCCTTTAAATTAATCCTAATAAATTTTATTTTCAGGGTATAGACATTAATCATAAACACGATCGCAAAGTCCGGCGCACGGAGCCCAAGTCACAGGATGTCTACCTGCGACTCCTCGTCAAGGTATCTACTTCTTTCTGTTCTTATTTTTTTTAAATCAATGGATTCTCTTATATATTTTTAATTTCAATTGCATTTATCAATATTAGTTTTGTTAATATACACATATCTTCTATGAATTGGCTTTTTTTAGGTTATGATGTTGTTTGTGTAGCAGAAGGGACACGTGTAGTAACGTAGCTCCTCTGTGTTAATATAACTTGGTATTTGTAAGCGAACCGCACTCTGTGTCAGTCTGAAATAGACTGGTTCAATTTGAATGTTCGCAAGAGTATATTCAAGTCAGCTTTCCTATTCCGGCTTTCAGCATTAGTTGAAATTCGTTTATACTAGCTGATACAGTTCTTATATTAAAGAGTTAGCATTACTTAATTATATTCTTTTGTTACATTAATTAAAAATTTATAAATTTTTTTCACAGCTGTACCGGTTCCTGGCTCGTCGTACAAATAGCAAATTTAACAAAATTATTCTGAAACGTCTCTTTATGAGCAAAATCAACCGCCCACCAATTTCTTTGGCACGCGTTGTCAGATTTATGAAGAAACCTGGACGTGAGAATAGTATCGCAGTCATTGTAGGTACAGTGACAGATGATGCTAGAATCTTTGAAGTTCCCAAATTGACGGTAAGTTATTTGATACATATTCTCATTAGACTGTGAATTATAAATCAGCTTATTTCGTCAATGGCTTATTAGGTATGCGCTCTGCGTATCACTGAGAAGGCCAGAGGTCGCATTCTGAAGGCAGGTGGTGAGATTATCACTTTCGATCAATTGGCTTTGCGTGCTCCTACTGGAAAACGCACTGTTTTGATGCAAGGGCGTCGCAACGCTCGTGAGGCTGTCAAACACTTTGGACCAGCTCCAGGTGTTCCACATTCTCATACAAAACCCCTTGTGCGATCAAAGGGTCGTAAGTTTGAAAGGGCCAGAGGTCGCAGGCGTAGCTGCGGTTATAAGAAGTAAAGAACTTCTATCTACCATCATTTATTGTACCATTGATTGTATAATGGAAAATAAATTATGGTATCTTTACAAAAATTAATTTACATATGTCCATTCATTTTCCTGTAATAGGATTATCACTTAATAAACAAATGTCAAGTAAACTTTTTTATTCAATTAATGTATAGCTATGGGAGCTTTGAAAATATCTTTATTAATATGATAAAACACAGTGAAACTTTTTATTAACTTATTTCATTATTCTGATTTATCTTATTACATTATAATCAAACATATCTTTAAAAAACATTAAGTTTTACTTGGTTTTAGCCTTGAAATTTTTTGATATTAGTGTAATTATAACGAGTTTTACTATAAAAAAAACTTATTTATATGTTAACTTACCGCGAATTTATCGAACTTCCAAATTCTAAGAAGGCATATTAAAGTAATAAAAGAATATTTATTCTGCTAATACAATTCTTGAATGATAGTATGAATCTATAATCACTCACATTAACTGCTTCACCATTTTCGTTTACAACACCTTCTACTTCAAGTTCCTCTAGTTTCTCATCATCATCTGACTGTATGTCATCCACGATTCCAACTATTGGAAAATACAAGAGTGATTCTTCAATGGCCTTTTCTGGACACTCGCTAACATGATATGGACCAATACCAGCGAACGTTAGGAAAACTTCGGAACTTATTTTTTTTACAACACAAACAAATGTCTCATACCTAAAACAGGTATATAATTTCATTATTAGAAAACTGGGACAAGCAAATTATAACTAACCCAGTTTTTTCTGTAGAGTATTCCTCAAATTCTTCAATAGATGATGCTATTTGTTTCGCATCCGGTGGTTTGTCTCGTTCGAAAATACCAAAATTTACCAATTCGCTGCTATACATTTCTAGTATTATTTTTAAATCGTTTTTCTTTGTAGAATCATATTTAAATACAATTATAGGGTATTTATCACCTTTATCCTCATACTGAAATTTTAATAAACTCATATTGAGAACCATTTTTTATAAACTTATTTATAAATTGATATTTACTGGATATGTGGTGTCAATATATTTGCGAAATATTGTTTTAAACACTATGGCTTTATTTCTTGGATTTGGTGGTGCCCATATCACTGGAAATGTTAAATTTTCTTTTCCACTAGGTATAAATGCCGGATGATGGCGTTCCGCGTAGCTTAAAGCCAAAAAAGAATGGTACATAAAATCTTTTAACCCTTCATACAGTAAAAGTACAAATAGATTTACCATCCTTCGGCAAATGTCTGGCCAAGTTCTGGCAAAATAGGTTCACCAAATAGTAGATTCAGCAAATATTTTTCCACGTCCATCTCTTTCTTTTTATCATTGATTTTCAATCTCATGCACATACATTTTCCATCCAAAAGTAATTGTTTAGCATCCTCAGTCAACACATAGTCCGACTATATGCATAGAGGAAAAATAAAAGAGAAATCCAGTTGAATATTTTACATTTGAAAAGAGTATTTTTGTACCTCGTCACATAATGCCATAAGAATGTTGTCATCCAATCTTTTTCGAAATTCTTCCTCTACAGTGTAATTGTCTGGCAAAAGTTCCTCAATAAGTTCCATGTATGGTGGACTTGATTTTTTGTCTCTTCGGTGTCCTTCTTCATCTTTGAATACCCATGGATAAATTATAAGACATGTCTCCAAGCATAATGAATTTATAAAATGTGACATTTCTGCTTCGTACTTAGCTTTAGCCTCAGCTTCTACGTGTTTGAATAGTACTTGTTATATTTAAATAATGAAATACTTCTATTATTGTATGCGTTTTTAACCTTTCTGTGCTTTCTTGGCTGCTTCCTTAGCTTGTCTTGTTTCTTCTAGAATTTGCAAACGTTTCTCTTCCTCTGGACTTCTTTCAGATACAGGTAATGAGAATCTAAGTGATCAATCATCTATGATGATGAAATATCTTCGATTATAATTACTATAATTCTAACAAGTAAAAAGTAAATATACTCAGGTTCTCCTCCCTCAACTATTCTCTGGAGTTCCTTAGTGACCATCTTTTGCAGTTCTGGACAATGAGCACCAAACATGAGGTTTACCATGCGACCCTCCTATAGAGGATGTTGCAATATATAAGTATATTATGCCATTTTTAATTATAATTTAAAATATGGAAAAATGATATACCTACATGGATAAACATCCAAGTAGGCTCACTTTTGCCTCTAAATCGCGACAAATCGCTGATTTCATCACATTTAGCCTAAGACATCAGTAACTATAATTAATTTACAAAAAATTATATTGATCATACATGCTTCCTATAAATGAGGGTCATCCATTTCAATGAACGATTTATATATAAAGATTTAAAAGTATTGAAATCGCTTCCTTGAATAATCAGAAAGATAATAATAAATTAACTCCAAAGATATTTAAACAAGAATTCAAGAGGTACCAACAAGTCATTGCATGTCTGCCTAATAATAGTAAACGCAATAGAATTACAATAGCATAAGTAAGTGTATCTCCACCGATTTCCATTTTCATTTTCTTCAATATGCTCACCATACCGGTACAAGGACCACTCCAATCCGAGAAAACGTCAACAACTGTTTGGTTTCCAAAGTGTTATAATTTAATGAACAATATTATATAGGTATGCATACTTATTATCAATAATATAACATTACTTGCCTACTAGACCTTTTCTCTCCAAGATTTTAGCCCATTCTTCATCATTAGATACTTCCGTCTGTAAAGCAGCTGGGACGTTTTTCTTAGCCATTTTTCTCGCGGCACTAATGCCACCCTAAAATCATAAGTAATATATAATAAAGAGGATGCAAATTTATTATGGTGTTAAAATTTTTCAATGAATTATTTTTAAAGGTAACTTTTATCATCGTACCCTCCTCCGGCCAAGCATTCTCGCGTATTATTAATAGGTCTTATTTTTATTTAAATTTCCAAAGAGTAAAAGACTTTTCTAGTTTCTATCTCGACTTCTCAGGACGGACTGCATCGTGTCTCTAATATCCTGGCTAAACCTATATCGTAATAATAGTATCTTCAACTTCAAAGTGTGCACGGGGACATCGGTGACATCGAGAGCACGCAAAGTCTTATAGATAAACATTAGCGAACTCAGACACGAATACGAAGATGGATAATTATAGTGAATGAGGATGCGGGGTTAGTGGGGAAACCTGACTAGTTATATTAGTTAGGAGACGGTTTTCTAATAATGGTATAATGGCTCTGACGATAGTGACATGCCAAAAAGGAATTAAGAAAATATAAAAAGAAATATCATTTATTAACATTAAACATTAAACTCCACTTTCGATTAGACACAATGTATTGAAGACAAACGTAAACGTAATTTGAAGTATATCAAATAAAATCGATTTGATTTCTATTTACTATAAAATAATATGTAAATAATATTGTATAGTATGTTACGTGCTTGCATAGGATCATGGTAAGTATATAAATATAATATATACTGCAGCGCTGCAAATCCTTGAAAATCCCTAAGTGTTCCTTGGAATGGTGCAATGCGTGAAGGATATAATAATTATATGATTTGACCTACCAGAATATCCATTTTCAAGGGTTAATATATAATTCCCCTATTGTAGGTTATTTATTCAAGATGATTTAATGATAAGGATTCTTAATATTTCCTTATACGATTGAATCCAAGAGAGAGTGTGGCTGCGCCGTTCAGGACGAGAAACAGGCGAATACAGAAAGCAGAAAGCTGTTTAGTGATATCAATATATAGATACTGATATATAGGTATAGAGACACATACAAAGGAACTTCTTAATAAAACAGCATTGCGTCAATATTTGTCGCCGTTTAGAATCCCTAATCTTTTTTTCGATTTATTATCAGAGTGACAAGTCTCCTTGATTTAAGTTGATTATCATAAATCATCACATATTTGGTTTGAATTATTTACTGACTATTTGGTTCGTTGTGTTAAGAGTTGAAAATGCTGTGCGAGAACAATTTATTTTCTTTCGAAAAGGAACAGTATATATAAATATGTATATTTGGAGGCTAGTACACACTATAGAAAATAATTTCGTCATATTGTGGATTGCTGTACAGATTTATTATAAATACGTTTATGCCAGTGGAAATTATTGCAATTAATGATTATTGCGTGACCTCTTAATAGAGGCAATCCATCGTTAAAATAGTTCATAATTAATCGCAGACTTTGTTTCTTGTATCTCCGTGATTTATATTAGTAATGAAACCAAGATGGAGAATCTGTCGTATTGTTTTACCGGCTGATGACGATTCATCTTGACAATAGGAAAATCTATTTATTTGTAATATATTGTGTTTAGTCATAAATAAGTTCCGTTGCAGGTAAATAAGTATTATTTTAAAACTCAATTTATTTGTGACTCAATCCGATATATAGATATAAAGGTTTATAAAGGACTTTTGATACCCTTGGTTTTATAAAACACCTTTGTTTCTATCGAAGAACCGTACTTACTATGTGATTTTAATTGATTCTTTGGATTTTCTTCAAGGATTTGGAGATATTACAGCTCTGATGGTGAGAAGTATCCGTAGTCACGTAAAGAAGAAAACCTTTGTACTCGTTGCCTGGGATACCTGTAGCAACCTGGAGAATACAATCGACTACATAGTAAAGAATAAGTGGCTTTGATACCATTTTATCTTTGTTATTCTTTCCTGGATTTATTTCCTGATAAATTTTAATAACTAATATTGAATTTAATTTAAACGCATCAATATAGTCTAGGGTGTATCATGGTCTAGGGTATATATATATATATTTAAGACGAAGTAAGAAAACGCTGTGAATATTAGAATAATGTTATGAAATATTAAAATACTGAAAGTATAGTACGACATTTTATATATATAAAATACAGGATTTAATATATACTTCTTTAACACTTTTAGTACCGGAGGCCGATATATCGGCCCGCGCCTTATAGCGCTCTACTATTCGCATTACGGGAGAACTATCTCAAAATAAATTTATAATACGTTATAAATCGTCTAATTTCATTACGAGAGAATTAAAAAAAAATAGTTTTTCGTTTGAACTCTTTGTGGACGACGACTTTTTCCTATCGCTTGGAGCTAACGAAATCTAACATAAACACCGATGGTCGCCGCTCAGGCGACATCCGACCGGCGCTTACCATGTACCTTCGAGTTATTTTTTATGTTTGTTATGTAATATTATTTATCTTGTTACAAAATATATCAGAAATGCAAAGTATATACTTTGTAATAAATAGTCTATATAAAATTATGATGAAAATATGATTTTTTGTATGTGCAAATACGTTTTGTAAGAGAGAACTGGACTTTTACTTTCTTTATGATCTTTTATACCTTTGTTATTTATATAATTTTCAATAAATATAGAAAAACTAGTGTAATTGTTTTGTTCTCTATTTCATCCTTAACATACTGCTTTTTGAATCATGTAAATATTGTTTCTTGTTTGGTTTTTATGAGCATTTTCCCAAACCCTAGTAAAACCGTGAAATTCGGCTGGTTATTCTCGCAAAGGCACCTCTTTTTCGCCTGGCACTAAAAGGGTTAATTGGCATACAAATTCTTACTGTCTGCCATAAATGAAATGAGCTCTGCTGGTAAACAAGTATCTTGTTTCGATAATGCCACGATATCGTAATAATAGAAGCTATATCATTGATCATTGGTATTATTTTATTTACTATGTTGTTTGGAGTAAATAAAGTATAAATGTTAACGATATAAAGGTATACTGAAATTTAGTAACTGATTGTGATATCAATGAGTGTTTACCAGTGTTTACCAGTCATCAGCTGTAAAATGACAGATAGAATAAAAATGGCTGAAAATGGGTTGGGATCTGATGTTGGATCAGTGGAAAATCTTGCTACCGAGGCGATTAACTTAGATATTGAAGAGGTACTTCGAAATAGTTAGGTCTTATTGTGTGTGTGCAAAAATTTGAATTCATAATTTTTAAATAGACTGAATGTTTCTTGTTTTTGAGGTTATAGTCCTCCCCCTTTTTAATGAACAATACTTGCTATTGCTTTTGTTTATTTCATTTTATATTGTTACATCGCCTTAACGATAAGTCTAAATATATTATAAATGCATGATTGTAACTTATGGTGCTATAAGCGACCATCTAAATTAAATTCGAAGTTTGAAATTATTATAAAATATTAATAAAAAATAATTCCTATACGCCTCATTAAATTTTTGATGTTTATAGCTTGACGATGCAGAGTATGCAATACCAGCTGTGGAGGAATTACCCTCCTTAGAGAGTATCTTGACCGAACCGGATTGTGGTTCACTTTCAGGAACAGAAGATGATTTAGCTTCAACATCTATAGAAAAATTAGGGGGCAGTGAAACTGCTAGTGTTGGCAGTCTTCTGTCTTTAAACTCTTTAAGCAAATCTCTAAGACCTCCACAGTCACCATCATCTGGAGCTATTTTACGACACATCATCCTCAGAGGAATATCTTCACAGATAGTATCTGCTAGTGTAAATATTACAGAAATATGAATAAATAGATAGGCTATAATTATTTCAATTTCACATTACAGTAAAAAATTTATTTTGCAGGAACGAGTTAATGCTGGCTTGGCTAGTGCTGTTGCTGCTGGTGGCAATATGTTAGTTATAGGTACAAGTCATGGACTGGTCTTAGGCTTTGATGCATCTCAAACTTTAAGATGGTGTGATCAAGAAGCAAGACATCAAGGTTCAGTGTCTGCATTAGGATTCAATCATGATGGTAGCAGACTCCTTGCAGGGTTTGCAAGGGGACATATTTTAATGATAGATAGTGCTAACGGAAAGGTTCTAAGAACATTAACAGAGGTTCATCCACCTGGCACTGCTGTATTACATGTTAAAGTAAAGATCACCAGAACTTTAATACAACTTATAAAAATAATGTCAATAATAATAAACTTTTTAGTTCACAGACTCACCAAAACTAGCTCTGTGCAGTGATAGTGGCGGTTCTGTATTCGAATTAAGTTTCACGCGAGTAATGGGAGTTCGTGGTTGCGACAGCAAGTGTCTATTTAGTGGATCCAGAGGAGAAGTATGCACCCTGGAACCATTACTTTTAAATCGCTTACCTACGCATCCCCTAAAAAATTATACACTGATAGCCATGGCCACGCTGTCAAAGGTCTGTCTTTACCTTTGTTATATATAGTACCTGAATAGATTTTAATGAAAAAAAGCCTAACTTCTTACCTTATTTGAAGGTGATAGTTGTGTGCATAAGACCACGAATGCGAGTGGTGTTAACACATGCATTAAGTGGTCCATCAGTTTTACCACCTCAAGTATCCTGGCAACTTGTTGTTATACAAGCTGCTGATGCTTCTCGTGTAGTCGATCCTGTTTTGGCCCTCGCCAGAGACAATATTGTGCATTTTTACCAGGTAATTCTAAGTCTATAGTGTTATTACTTATCAAAAGAACATCTATAAAGTCATACATCCTTATACAGGTGTGTACAGAAGCAGGATCCAGAGTACGATTATCTCCTCTACAGAGAGTCACACTTCCATACACAATCAGCAATTTACGTTGGCTAAACGCAAGATCTCTAGCAGTGCTGGACACGCAAGAAAGACTACACTTGATGGATGTTAGAACGCAGGATAATCTTGAAACATTAGATATGAGTCGTGTAGGGATCTCATATGCATCAAGTCATTTTAAGGGATTATCTACAGGAGGAAATGTTTCTAAGGTACAATAAACTGTTTAGAAAATGAACTCACAAGTAATGACCTCAACTGTTTCTAATCTCTAATACGTCATTCATTAGGCAATGGCTTTAGCTGGAGAACGAGCATGTTACAATACAGTGATAACCTGTGGAAACCAGCTTTTATTATTAGGAACCAAAAGTATACATGCAGTGAGCATAAGAACTTGGACAGAAAGGCTACGTCATTTAACTCTTCAAGTCTGTATTAATTAAATGAAAATTACAACAATTTTTCACTTTGTGATACATTTTTTTGGACTTTTAGAGACGGTTTACTGAAGCTCTTACTTTGGGTCTTTCTTTCTATCAAGACAAGGGGAAGGCAGTGGTGGGTCTGCGCGGATCTAAGCAACGCCGCAAGCAAATAGCTCGTGATAAAGTTTGCCAAGTTCTTATTCAGTATATGGATGAGCTAAATCATACTCCTACGGATGATAATACGGATTCAGAAATAGTCTCTATCTGCGTGGATTATTGTGTTCAGCTGGAGAATACAGAATTGCTATTTGGAAGACTATGGGACTTAGTATCCGAGTCTGATGGACTCAAAGGAACTTTCTTACGCGCTTTGGAAGCTCCACTACTTGATGGTAGCCTTCAATCACGATTACCCCCTTTGATAGCTCAACAGTTAGTTACTCTTTATGAACAAGAAAATAGAATGGATTCGTTACAGGCTATTATAATTTTATTGGATGTTGATTGCTTGGATATTCATCAGGTATTCTATCATGGGGATCTTTTTAATTATTTAAATAGAATAATGACTTTATTCATGGTTTTTAACCGTAGGTGACAACGGCATGTCGTCAGCGAGGATTGTGGGAAGCGTTAATACATTTGCAAACAACAGCTCTAGGTGACTTCGCTGCTCCTATACATCAGTTAGTGCCGGTTCTCCAAAGTTCCATGACTGCTAATAAAGATTCACTAAATCAGGACTGTATAAGACTGGGAAATGCTCTATTAGTATATGCTAGTTGCTGCTTAGCTGGACGTGGATTTCCCAGAGGAGATCTTCCGGACAACGCATCTCAAAGAGTAAAGACAGATATACTCCGGGCGTTACTCTCCCAGCATTCCAGCCTAGCAAATGATATGGAAAGGCAGTATCCTTACTTGAGGACTTTGCTGAAGTTTGACGCGAGAGGGTTCCTGGACGTGATTTCCATAGCATTTCAAGAAGCGGAATTCACCTCGGAAATGGGTTTGAGACAGAGACAGAGACTAGTTGATATTCTATTGACTATTGTAATGCCCAGCACACCACTCAGTCCAAGGAATCCGGATTATCTCATGGACGAGCAGAGAGCTCTAGTGCTAATTTTTATCGCCAATGAAGTGGCAGAAAGTACAGTCACTCTTGAGGCATCTATCCTTAATAGAGTAATTGAAATCCTTTCTACGGAATGTTCGGAGTCCAGTTCAAGAGATCATAAGACTGAGAAAGAAAACACTGTTCTTCGTCTACTACATTCCAAAAAATTGAATAGCATCTCTGACAACACTCTGCTGAATTTAGCACAGCAAGCTAACTTGTAAGTCAATGTATAGTGCGTCCACGTGAACGAGTTCAGTATACGTATATTATCATCAGCAATGTACACATGGACTCCTAGTTCCATAAAAATGACCACGCGTAAATCCCACGAGTCCCGTTCACTCGGTCGCACTGTAATATTGAGTTTCGACTGATGCTCATATGTGATAACTTGTATCCTAGTGTTTAACGTTGCAGTATGCGAGTCGCAGAACTACTATACAGTGCCAGGGAAGATTGGATTGCTGTGTGTAGATGCATCGTAACTGATTCATCAAGATTCCAGGAGCTTTGGTCCTGGTTGGAAAGACTTCCTACGTCATCTCTTTGTTCTGTGATAATGGCCCATTCTCCATCGTTAGTAACAATCGATGCCCCACGATTAGTCAGTTTGATAGCTGTTCGAATACCGGATAAAATTGTTAAGGTCTTGGATAAATTCAAAGACCAGCCAGATTTGGAATACGCTTGGTTAGCAGCTTTGTATCAAACCGCTCAGTATAAAGAAGAGGATACTAAGATTGAATTGAGTACAGAATTACTTGAAAAATATCTGGAACTCATGTGTCAATTACATCCAGATGATGTAACTATTTTTGCATTATCAGATTCTGTCAATGTCACTCATTTAGTAATTTTTTAAACAATTTTTCATTCTCCGCAGGTTGTTAAACATATACATGGTCCACATGGTTGTCGTTTGAATGAGGCTTTGAGAATAGTTCAAGAGTCAAATCATAAAGATGCAGAAGCTGTGATGCTTGAGAAGCTGGGAAATTATCAGGAAGCTTTTGATTTGCTTTTAAAAAGATTGCAAAGTAGTTTTGATGTGGTATGAGCATTCGTTCTTCCACTTTCATACAGCTACAGTGACTATAATTTAATATTTTAATTTCTCCACTTCTAGTATTGCCAGAATGATATTTCTGATAATGAGGTTGTCAGAGGTACCACACAGTTAGCTGGATTATGCATAAGATCTCTAGGAACTCTAGATTGGATGTCCTTAGTAGAAACAGTCCTTCGACCCAGTGCAGATAATAACGACCAGAAAGGTAAAAAGGTTTCTTTTTTGATACATTATCCACATGTTCCTTGAGATATACAAGATTCTGATATAATTTTGTATTCCTAACAGTGGAAAGCCTTAGAGGGAAATTATTAAGAATTGTATTAGAATCCCTTAGTGGTACCACAGCACTGTCAACCGTATTGGAACAAATTCTTAAACATCCACTAGCTACAAGTGGAACGATAGGTGATATAAGGCAATTGCTTACTGGAGTTCTGACGCATACACGTTACGAGCAAACCCTTGTTGAAGCAACATCCCGATTAGTAAGTCTGGAGCTACATAAAGCTCTGAAAAAGACTCTAAGGTAAGATACTATGTCAAAATTGTATCTTAACAACATTGTTGATCAGTCACGAGTTAACTCGTGTTTGCAATTGCATTAGCTATTTCACTTTCACATTCAATTACGAAATAATAGCCGGTGATATGAAAGCTTCTGCGTAAAATTGCCGGTCAGCTATGTGCTAATGGAAAATTCTATTACTAATTTTTTTTATTAAGGGATGCTGGAAAGGCATGTTCAAACACATCAACTATTTGTCCTGTGTGTCGACAACTGCTTTCTCAATGTACGGATTACTTGATTGTTTTTCACTGTGGTCATGGATATCATGCAGATTGTGTTGGCGAGCCTAAAATGTGCTATAAATGTTTGAATAAAAAAGGCTGGGCTCCTGTTGCCACAAACTTGCCACCCACCACCCCAAAGCCTCCAGTATGTATAACATTATTGACTTTCCATAATCAGGAATTAAAAAAATTACTTTTATATTATTTCCTACACAGGAAAGAAGACAGATCCTGCCACCTGCTTTTATGCAATCTAGAGATCTTACCCTGCGACTCGCTCCACCTACATCCCTGACAGATCTGGACGGTACACTTTAAAAGTCTAGTCCCATAGATTCCTAATTTCAATATGAAACCATTTAAAATTAGTGTTTACCATTTAAAGAATTAGAATTATACATTTCTTCCATTGGATCTCTACGTTCTCCCATTCCACACCATTTAAAGTAACATTGGTGTTGTCAAATAGACAGTTTTCACCCACGTTACAATATCAAATATAATATTCCTGTACAAAAAATTGTTCATGCCACCAACGAAATGTTAGTATCCCCAGTAATGATATAATCATCAACTGTTTAATGGATAAACAACAAATTAAGATTCAATCTACATTGAATATTTTATTGGATCATTTCTATTATCTCAATACTCGGATCATCATGTATTTATATATTGTTGTATCATATACATTATGTATTATATTAATAGAAAATTATGCACTATCAATTCTAATCATGCGTGCACTACTTTCTATCCAGTAACAGAAAAAAAACAAAAATCATTGACAAGGTGTAATGTTGTTAACTTGGAACTGTACAGATATAAGTTAAATTCTTAGAAGTCTTCATCGGTGCCACTATTGGTATATCAATTTTGCGCCTATTATTTTTTGTAATGAAGACTGGTTTCCTCTGCGTACATTCCACCATCACAGAGTTTGGATTTATGGTATCTTGACCCAACAATTCCCCAGTAAGAAGCTTCACCAGAACAGGGAAAGCGCTAAGTTCTGAGGTAGTCGTATTAGAGATAGTTAAGAAATCTGCACTTGAAGCAAATTTATCAACAGCTTTATCAAGTTCCAATAGATATGGAGTTATCTTGCATATGGCCAAGTATTGTTGAATCTGCCAAGAACAACAATGCCTTCATTAGTAACAATTCAAAACACAATATCACACAATTTACGACCAATAGGTATTTTTCTTCTATTGACACACTCGTGTTTCATTTAGTCTGTTAAAAGAAACAAGTGAACATTAAAAACATGAAAACTATGACAATTTGTATGATATACAATATAAATTAAACACTAATAGGCACGAGTATTTCAGTTGCAGAAAAACACCCAATAATGACCTTCTCGTCGCATCTTTCAAGGCTACGCAATAAATTTGATATCTCCTCAAAAACAGAGTATCCTTTAGATACGTATTCCTGATCATATATGACTTCTCCTATTTGTAAGGATACTCTGACAGCATTAGCTTCTTTCCGAATTTTCTCCAAAAGCAGAGATAAAGGAGTTCCAGATATAGTACGACTGGCCACACGTATTTTCGCATATTCTCTATAAACCTGAGTCAAATTTTTATTGCTCGAGACGTTTCTTGGACTAATAAAGTGTAATTGTGTATATACCTGCTTGTTGGCTCGCATCCAGAATGATGAAACTCTGTTAATAAAATATTTAATCTCATTTCTCTCATAGGTATTCAATGACTCCCCAATTTTTTGAAGACTTTGAATTTTATCAGCGAGCGAACCGGCCGCCTGATTGAACCATTCAAGTTTTATATCTAATTCTGATCCGATAATCACCCCATGCCGAATTTCTAATTGTAATACTGCCAGCTGAGGATACAAATAATAATTTCAAAGACAACGTAATAATAATATTCATTGCACTCACATCTTTCTCAAGAGTTTCAACGAGACAGTAGCTCGACTTGTGCTTGGCCTTTAATAACGACTCCTTAAAAGTATTAACTGATGCACTTCCTTTGGATTGAATCATTAGGTTCATTTTCAATTAATATTTATCAAGAACTCTAACAACCTCGAAAACATGAAACAACAGACAGTCTCGCCGCTGTTCAGAAAGAATCATTCATTTGTTTTACAGTCCCAACGATACTTGAGACATCCACAGTAGATTTTAAATACAAAGAATAAATAAATAGACATAAAAAATGTAATAATGTGACATAAATAATTCACCATATCGCATAATCTCATTATCAATTATTTCCTTCCTCTTTATTCCATCAGCCAGCCGATCTCCACACTAGACATATATAAACGTCTTTTTATTTAAGATATCTTGTACACAAATCAATTCTGGCTTTAATCATGTTATAATAGTTACCACTATTCGTTACATTACTGATATTAATATAACTTGTTTTTGGCTAGTATTAATTCGTAAAAGTAACATAACGAGGTATCATAAATGACAGCAGGCTATGAATTGGGAGGACAGACGGAAGTGACGGGTCTTTTAAGGAATCGACATCATCTGCGTCTGACCCCTAACTCACCCTTTACTTGGATTGCGTTAACGTCATTAACAAACAATTTTTTTACAATGATCCTGTCAATAATCGCTTCTTTAATTAAGAGTTCCTGATTATTTCCCTAAGAGTCTTAAGCTTAGTTCGGCTAAGAAAATTTACAATTGAATAACTATTACCGTTCGTTAGTTCTTATCCTTATTACTAGTATCATTAACTGTTTTAATTCATTAATTCAATTATGCACAAGACAGACTCACACGCGCACATACACACAGTCTCTCTCTCTCGCTCTTACGCATATATATCATTCGTATCTAACAACGGCTGTATTGAGCGGAAATAGCGTTAGAGAGCAAGAGCATTTGGCAAAATTTGATCAAAATGTATTTGCTCTCTTTGCGCTATTTCTGCTGACCACAGCCAATCATGGAAAGATACCACACGACATCTACGAAGACTATTGCGCTTTTAGAATATTTAAAAAATAACAGCATTCCTAATTCAGTAATATTGTACAGCAAAGCGTCCCAGGAGGCTGCATGGCTAGCGAGCTGTATACAATTATGAACTTTGATTACAATACAAATTGAGAATAATTAATCAAGTGTTTAGATTGTTGTAGAAAATGAGTCCTATGGCCAGAATAAACTTAGGACGGACTATGTGATATTTTTATAATTCTCTCTTATGTTTTTCACTCTTAAACTTCCATAACGTATACTTTATTGAGCTGAACATACTTGATTAATAATAATCCTATTTATTCTTTGAATATCTTTCATATCATTGAGAAATTATTTCATACAGGAGACATAAAGAGAGTAAAATGAGCTAAAAGAAAGTAAAGAAATGTAAAAATATCTAGCACGGATGCGCATGCCTTAATAAGGATATACAAATTGATATTCCACCCTAGCGACTAAGAATAGCTGATATAGCCGTAGTATCCGGTAGCCGACAGTCTCGCAGGAACATTTGAGCCATACATATTATGTATCTATCGTGTATATTATTCGAAATGCAATGAACGAATCACCTTTGGTGAATCCGAACGGGATCCGTTTTATTTAAATTGGCTATTGCGCCTAAGGAGGATGCTGATCAACGAGTCATGAATTTTGACATCTTCCTCCGTCGACCCACGAAAAAGATTATACGGTTTTGGTGTAAATTCCCAAGTACACCGTGGATGAGACTTTTCTATCTACGCTGCCAATGATCACGCGAATGATTGTGATACCTGTAGTGTGGTGGCCTATAGTTACTGCCGTATCGCGGTCTACTATGACTTGAAGTATTATAATAGTTCTTCCTGTGGTAACCACTAGGTGCTCGATTCCAGCTCTTTCCGTTATGGTACTCTTGGAAGGGGTTGTAACCAGGATTTGATCGGCCGTCGTAATCTCGGTGAACCTTTACCTTTTTCACACGACCTCTGTCCATTTCCTCATCGTTAGAGTCAAAGTGCCTTTTACGTTCTTCACGTCGTTCATTGTCGACCTCGCGTTCTAGATGAGCTCTTCCACCATTCCAATTGGATACTAAAACAGAAATTGAGAATGTTACCGTAATACATTTAAAATTGTTGACTTTATTACTGGAATAAGAGGCGACACTATTTTTTAAGAGGGTTACGCTGTATATTTCCTTATAATAATATCATTGGATTTAAATTTAGGCGAGACAAGATATTCTAGATTAAAAAATTACTGGCGAGAAATATTTGCAGTGTTGATACCTAATATAGAAGTATAATAGACACTGCTTAATTTTCATGGGAATTGATTTTTTCTAATGCAATGACAAACAGTTATGTTACTAGGTATACCTGGACTATGGATGATACAAAGAATTAGCTGTAATAGGAAATCTATTTATCCTAACAGAAAGTTCTTTCCTAGAAGCTGGTAAACGGAATTGTTCTGTAATTTTTCTACTACTAGTTTTCTGTGTTTTCGTTTCTGTTCTAGAGGACTCAGCAGTGACATCCGATGAGCGTATTGTTCTCACGTCCAACACTTCGTGCCATAAGAGTCTCGGAGGTTTTGATTCGCGAATATTTCGTTTGTCTCCAGAAAGAACGACTGTTTTTCTTGTTCGTGGATCGATCAGAGATTTTGAGGGGAGATGAAACGAATTCTGTGATGGCTTTATTTTTCTGTACTGACCCGAAGAACTGCCGTAGCCCCGGTGTGACATCTTCAATAGATGAGATACCGTATCTGAACGGTTTGTTCCACTAAAGTTCCTCGGTGCTGCTGCACTTGGTGTAGTATTTGTATGGTTAGAAGATTTGTTGGTATCCTCCCTGAAAAATTCAACCAATCTCCTTAGTAAATTATTTTATCAGAAATTATCCAGGCAATTAGCAAATAGCCAGATAATTTACTTGTTATCCGTAACGGACCATCCATTTGGTGTTGCTGCTGAAGTAGGTGACGAAGTATTCTTAGAAACCTCCCAACCTTTAATGCTGCTGGCTGCAGCTTTCGTTAGAACTATCTCATCCGGCCCAGTCTTCACTCTTATTGGATGATGCCACTTCTCCTTTCCATTCATTGTTTCCGTTTTGCCATTCGTCTCAGATTTCCCATTCTGATATTTCAGAGAATCGTTTACACCATTGGTACCATTTTGATTTTTCGTGCAAGATAAAACACCATTCTGGCCTTGTGATTTTGAACTTGTGGTTACTACACCGTTACCGTTAGACTTTATTGACTTCTGAACATCTTTCACATTAGGAACGATTTTAGGTGAGGTATCCTTAGATGTAGCGTTAACCTTTTGAACGCCATTAGTAACATTCATGATAGGAATTGCTTTAGAAGCCGCAGAGTTCGTCGTAACAGTATTTTTATTTCCTGTTATAGAATTATTTTCCTCCTCCTCACTAGAACCGTCATACGGTACCAAACTGCTACCATTCAATACTTTTCCATTCTTTATATGCATAACCAATCTTGGCTGTGATTTTTCCTGTAACTTCTGTGGTAGTTGTGGTCCAATGAAGTTTGTACTTTTCTGTATGGAGGGTTGCGGTCCGACAGTCTTTTGATGTGGCAGTTGTGGACCAATCAGTGTTGTTTCCGTACTATCTTTACTCTTAGCCGTTCCATTGACGGAACCATTCAAAGACATTACACCAGAAGTCGATGGCTTTGGACAAACGACTTTAATGGAATTACCGTTTGGCAGAGCCAGCATATTCTTTGATGTCGATAAACCATTTACTTTTATCGTGTGCTGTGTTTGTAATTGATTCTGCGACTGTGGTTCCATCTCAAATATCATTATGTATGCATTTGTACTTAGCACATTGCTCAAACTAATCGGGCGAACCTGTATGAACAGATGATAATTTAATAGCATTGATTGCATTGATTTTTCTGTTTCCTAGCACATGATATACTTACACAGGAATCATCGAAGGAGTAATACTGCCCTGTCGATACTTGAGCAACAGCCGTGTAGTGTCCACAGTTAACAGAAGGTCCCATATGTGTGACCATAGATGTGAGCTTGTAGTTTAACGTCGTAGGACTCTCCCCTGGTTCTTTCCAAAGATAAGGACCCATGTCTACAGTTTGTTTGAAGCCAATGTGTCTTGAGATCTTTCCTCCCAAGACACTGAATCTCTTTAATTGCACACAAAGGACTTTGGGTGGACGTTCAAGACTGAATTGCTTGGTAGCAGGCACTCTACGTTTACAAGCTTCACACTTGTAATCATTGTTATCTAGTTGTTCTCTACTGAAGTAGCTGGTCAGAGCCTCATCCAGACTGCTAGCTTTTCGAATGTCCACGAGTAAATCCTGTTTTAGATATTTTATGAGTTTTTTTATTATATAGTTCGCTGATTCCTAATCAAGATTTTTCATTGTGTGTGTACCTGGAAATGCTGAAACGTCGTAGAAACATGACGGCATTGCAAACATTTCACTTCGGTACGTATATAACCTCCGAAAATCTGGTTAATAGGAGTCGTCTCTTTGGAATAACTGTCCAATTTAACAGCTCTGTGCCTAGTTAAATATGCTCGTTCCATTCCTTCAAGTAAATAACGTAGAAACTCGTGAGCATCCTCCTGCTGTCCAGGCACCATAGTTCTACAGATCACTGAAGAATAACAATGAATATATTATTTGAATTTAATAGTATTGGAATGACGAATTCATGCAACCCAAAATACTTACGTTTCAGTTTGTTATATATGTAAAAGGGCTTGATGGCTCCTCCTGATTTTTCATGACTGAATTGTAGTGTTTTTGCCATGGCACATGTAAGGCACTCTCCTCCGCCATCTAAAACTATCCTATTATCAAAATACCATACAAAATAAACGTGTCAAGTCTTGAAAGCAAAGGTAGCATCAATTAACTTGCTAATCAAAATAGAAATGAAAATGTTAGATGCATTATATTGTAATGCAAAATTGTATACATATAAAAAATAGGAAAAATGTATATAAAATAAAATATTCAAATCAAAGCATAAAACGTACCGTTTTGTTCACATTTAGAATTGTGGTGAGTATCAGAAAGTAACCAATTGATAAGAGCTGGAACATGGAATAGTGCTTGAAGTATGCTATTTAAATAGCAAGTGTTTCCAACATTGTACATTCCAGCACCAACTGGAAATGTTCCCTTCCATCCCAGATTAACTTTTTGAGCAGGATATAAGGTAACTGCAGGTTCTGGCAGACTAGGACCCATTTTCTTTATTTCAGACTTCTTGGTGCTGTTTGCACTATCTTTAGTTTTACCACCCTCCGAATGATCACTGTAAGGCAAGCTCAGTACAATGTATTTGGCTTTGAGTCTATCCAGAACTGTTGCCTGGTAGTTAGCTGCCTCCTCGTACTGTATTTCTGTTTGCAGTATGCGAGATGCACTGCCAGTTAGACTAACCGACAGATCATCTAAAGACTTAGGCTGGCTGGCCTCCAAAGAGTGGCGGAGTGCTGCCGCAACAGGGTCACAACTGCTCACAGCAGGCATTACTATCCTACACTACCACTTTTAAGTTTCAGTCAGCCAACTCTGAAAACAAATTCATTCACTACTTGTAGACACTTCAGACAAGAGAGTTTAATATTCCTAACAGAGAAGAAAAAAGGCTTATAGAATGAAGGTGAATCAAGGGAAAGCGATTGCACAATTAATTAATTTCTCTGAAGATACATAACTGTATCCATCTATTAAGTAACTGATACGAGTTAAATGAATTCCATATTCAAATAATCAATTTCTGTAGCACAAAAAGGCAATATTGTAGTTGTAAAATACCAATCCATGTGCTATAGCAAGCACGCGGTTCACAGCAGACACCGCGCCAACAGACTCACTGTTTACTTCTCGGCGATAAGGCGGCAGAGTCCATATTTTACGGTACCCAAGACTCACAATGCTTCTTCACGAGCACTCAAATAAATTACAATAACGTAAGTATAGGCACAAATGTATTATCGATTGCAAGGAATTACCACGCGCTTCCATAAGAGACGGTTACCGGAACGAACTATGGGCGCGTGTCGGCCGGAGAATTCGCGCGAATTTTCCACATGCAGTTCGTAACACTTACCCCATTTGTCATTCATAAACTTGATGAAGTTTTCGTCTTCACGATTATAATCCACCTTAGGCGAGCACCGCACACCATGCGTCTGACATTTTCCGCCGATTATTATCCTTAGCACGCGAAAACGAGGCCCATCCTACACCATGATGGCGGCCATCTACATTCTACCATCGAACGCAGTCAAATCAATTACCCTTATGATTATCTGCTACATTTGGAAACATAGAAAAGTATTATGATTTTTTTTTTTAAAGTATACAAAATCATTGAAAATATTTCATCTAACTTCAAGGGGTATTATCGTATGTTTTATATTTTCATATAACCATAATCATTTGGCTTATGTTTTTTGATTTGAGGAATCTCTGGTGTTTGCTGAAAATGCTGATTATGTGTTTATTGATTTTCAATAACAGTAAAGTAAAAGAAAATGTAAAGAACTTTAACTTTTGTGTGCGCTTCGTTTTCAAGAATTTTTCAAAATTATGTGTTAATCGGTCCCATGGTGTAATGGTTAGCACTCTGGACTTTGAATCCAGCGATCCGAGTTCAAATCTCGGTGGGACCTGACAGTTATATTTTTTGGTTCGAAACAATTAATTTTTTTTCCTTCGAAATGCGTTTTTAATTATTCACAATAAACTTTATTTTAAATCATAAAATTGTGAACTATTTACCTTTTGAATGAAATTTATGCATAGAGGGCATTAACAACATTATGCATTTATATAGTCAATCCGCGAGTTCCACGAATGCCCTTGACAGATTCAAAACGAATTTTTTAGCAAACCACAATGGCTCTATGTACAATTCTATGTACAATTTTTTTTATTAAATATGCATGTGCATGTGTTTGCTCTAAACTTTATTTTATTTTTATAGGGTTAGCATAAATTGTCGGGATTTAATAAAAAGTCTCATGTGATTTTCTAAGGATTGTAACGTTCGCAAATTGTTTGAAAAATATTAAACTCGAGGACCGACTATATGGATATGTATGTATGTATGTACATACAATCTGTAGATACAGTGAGCATCAACGTTGCTTGGAGCATGGCTACAATTAAAGTAAGGACCATTACTAGCTAAGCTCCGATCGGCCTGTACCCCCACTCCAGAATATCGTTTTTGCTCACTGTAGTACAATGTTCGACGTTTTTCGTCCATCCAACTCTGTTTTTTATTAATATTTCCATATTAATTTTATTAGCATTTTATATTAAAAAGTGTACAAAGTGTTTTACGAAGAAACCATATTTGTAAATAGATAACTGGTAAGTATATTCAGTTATATCATCTGTATTCGTTATTTAATAGGAAAAAGCATTAATAATGTAAAGAAAAAAAATATATGCAAACTTCGAAAAATAACAATAGAAATACAAAAATATTCTTTCTTTAGTCAAATTCTTATTTATTTACTATGTTGTGCATAACCTATAAACATAATACAAATTTTTTTTTGCAGATACATAATAAGTTTGAATTTGAAATACTAGAAAAAATGACTGATGCAAATGCTTCTGTTGTTATTGTTAAAGCAAAACCAGTTAGAAAGGTTTTTAAAGCTCCCGTTAGGGTAAACAAAGTGCCACAAGAACTTTTAAATGATCCTGTACTCAACGCTGCAATTGCAGCTTTACCCTCTAATTATAATTTTGAAATACATAAGACAGTTTGGAGAATAAAAGAGACGAAGGCTAAAAGAGTGGCTTTACAAATGCCTGAAGGTCTTTTGATGTATGCCACAACAATTGCTGATATTATTGAAGATTTTACTGGTGCAGATAGTGTCATTATGGGAGATGTGACATACGGTAAGAGCAGTATACTAGCCATATGCACTAAAAACAATGTTTACAATAATCTCTATTTTAGGTGCTTGCTGTATAGATGACTTCACAGCAAAAGCCTTGAATGTCGATCTTCTGGTTCATTATGGACATTCGTGCTTAATTCCAATAGATCAAACTGTTGGTATTAGAGTATTATATATATTTGTAGACATTAGAATTGATGCTGCACATTGCATAGAATCAATACAAGCTGCTTTGTCCATTACCACAAAAGTAGCACTGGTCAGTACAATACAGTTTGCAGCTACTTTGCAGTCAGTTGCAAGTGAAATGAGAAAGGCTGGCTACGAAGCTACAGTTCCACAAAGCAAACCTTTAAGTCCTGGAGAGGTTTGTACAATCAATTTTAAAGAAACTATGCCTACTTTTAAATACATAATGATTTATCAATGGTCTAAAGGTTTTGGGCTGTACAGCACCACAAATTCGATGTGCAGATGCTGTAATTTATTTAGGCGATGGACGCTTTCACTTAGAGGCTGCTATGATAGCAAACCCAAAGTTACGCGCATTTCGCTATGATCCTTATGAAAAGAAATTAACTGAAGAATTCTACGATCATGACACCATGAAGTCAACTAGAAAAAACGCCATTGATCGTGCACGAAACGCTAATAAATTCGGTCTAATACTTGGTACACTTGGACGACAAGGAAATCCAAATGTGTTGAAAACTCTACAAAGCAAAATAAAATTATTGGGGAAGGATGATATAGTCATTCTGCTATCAGAGATATTTCCGGATAAAATTAGACTATTTGAAGATATTGATGCTTTTATTCAAGTATATATTAATAATTTCTTCTTGCAATATTTATTACTAGGGAATTCATTAATTATAAGACACAATAATTCTTTACTTTTATAGGTAGCATGTCCAAGACTAAGTATAGACTGGGGTACAGCCTTTGAAAAACCTCTACTATCACCCTACGAAGGTGCTGTAGCTGTAAATTTAGCTGTTCTTGACAATGAGAAACCCTACCCAATGGATTTTTATTCAGCAGCAAGCTTAGGACCCTGGACACCTAATCACAAGCCATCAGAATTGGAGAAGCAAACTGATGCCTGTTGTGGAAAATGCAAGGATGGAAAGTAGCAAGTCACGCTAAAAAATTATTAGGCGTCTTAAAGACAACTTTTGGACATTATGTGATGTCTGGATGTGAACATGTATAACAAGATCAAGAATTTTGTAAATAAGTTTGGGTAGTAATTAAAATCAAATATACAACCCCAAATAATGAAATTGTTTAAAGATCCAATTTGAATCCTTATCGATCATAAAAATATACAGATTAGAAGTTTCATTGCAAAGAAGAAATTACGAATCCTTGTTCATCTCTGTTCAAGAGATTCAGTATAGTTTGAATATGATGGTGCAGTAAAAGGGTGTTTGAGACGCCTACGCAAGAGCCACCTCCTTAAATAGAACGCCACATTCTATACATGTGGATAATATGTATATATACAGCTAAGAAGAGATCTATACATTCTAACAAGCTTGCTGGAGGGTCTGTATTGGAGCGATAATGGATAGATAGAAGGGTCCGCCGCGTGGGCGAATTACGTCATACGCCCACCTGTAGCCGACTCGCGCGCATTGAACAACCCCGTGTGCTCTCATGCATACCCGGTGTCCAATATATATAGAATACGTTTATACTGGATGAAGAAATTGAATTCAACTTATTCAGACTATTATTATATATCAGATTTAGAATGAATTTAAATGCATTACACGCAGTTGGACCGTACTTCTTCATAATTAAAATTATATCAATTATTTCTGCGAGTACAATTCCATTTTGTAATCACATTCAATAATATATTTATAAGATATTATTCTTGTAATTGGTTCTTATAGTGGGTTAACGAATTAATTTTTATTGAAACGTTAAAAATCTATATTAATAATTTATTTTATAAACTAATTATGGTTTTAATAAGAGTCTTATTTTCTTGAAGAGTGCTAGTAACATTTACGATTGATGGATATTGGACACTGGGTGTACATAGTAATTTTGTGGGGTGAAAGGCGGCGCCGACCGCACCCCGGCGTCGCGACGTCAGTCGTCGCTCCAATGCGACTCAACAAGTATTCGCGGTCCGGACGAAAAAGTTCAAATTTTGTGCGGAAGCTGTCGGTGCAACATGTAACATAGTGGATGGTAAAATCAGCGCAGTTTCCATCTGTATAACAGCTGGAAAAAGCATCGGGAGCAAGCATTCCATCTTTACGGCATCCCTTCCGCATTGACACAAGCTTGTAAACTTCCCACTCACCAAGAAATTAAATTATCAGACGATATTAACAGCTGATTATTGTAAGTAATTATCAAATATCATTTTACAGATAGACAATTCTTACAGTACGAATCATTTCATACCGCGTCAATTGGAGGAACTTGATCATTTTAATGTAATAGCACAAGTCCCATTGACTTAGATAATATACTTTGAAAATATTTTGTTCTATACTCAAAACAAAATAGAAGAATAATAAAATAGTTAATTATATAATATTTCTAACTTTCCTGAGTTTTTTTATAGAACACAGCAACACATAAAATGTTTCAGTTTAGTAAATTATCACAATGAGGTCCGAGCTTGCAAACGAAGATAGCGTTGGAGAAGAGTGGACGTCCCGTGGAGACTCTCAGGGTGGCAGATCAGCACGTCGAACATCGAGACGTACCGAAAGACATAATACAAAAAGTTCAAAGTCCTGTCGTGCTACGACGCCTCGTGAAAGGACCCTTAGAAGATTGGAGAGTAATGAAAGGGAACGGATGAGAATGCATAGTTTAAATGATGCCTTTCAAGTGAGTCATTAGTCAATTTTCTGTATCATTCAGAGTAAATCCTAATAATTATTTATCTCCATTATATTATGTATTTAATATCGATTATAGTCACTACGAGAAGTAATACCGCACGTAAGCAAAGAAAGGAGGCTGTCAAAAATCGAGACCTTGACCCTGGCTAAAAATTATATAGTCGCTTTGACGGATGTCATCTGCGCGATGAGAACCGAGGAACAGTCAGCTAGTCAACAATTACAACAGAATTCACAGGAGGAATCTTCTGGTCAGACAAATGTTTGTCTCAGTATAAATACACCGACCTCCTCAAGATCATCTAGTCCGGAAACAAGAAGCTTTTACGAGAGCAACGAAATTAATACCCTATGGGGTGACAACTCTAATCAATGCGCGGAACTTTGAAAGATAATTCTAATGATAGTTAGATTATCTTACAAATCAGGCAGCTACTCAAGAGTTCTAAGTAGCTCTTTAATGTCAACCCCATATACTATGATAAGTTCTTGAGTGAATGCCAGGTAGATTTAAAATTGATATTTATTTTAAATTTCTTCATCGACTATAGTGATAAAAGCGGGAGCGTATTCGCACAAATGCCATTAATTATAATCTTATCGATCGATAAAAGGTAAAATGATAGAACGTCGGATAACTTGTGGCTAGTTATTCGTCTTTTGTATCTATTTTACTAGCTGGCAATTCATTAATTCAAAAAACATTCAGCTTTTTCATTCATTAGCATTTGAATGGTGCCAAAGATTGATACGGGCAGTATTAATTTGTATCAAATAAGTATAGACACTATAATGTATATTAAATTAATCAAAGGTTATTTTTAGATAGATAATGATATAGATGCACCTATATGGATTGTCAAGTCTATACGACGAATTACAATGCAAGGGTATTGATAAGAGTGATAACAGGCCATTGTCCATAATGGTCGATATTAGAACATATATGACATATGTAAGTTCAACTCCACATGCTAAACCCTGTAAAACTCTTGGTCCAAGTGAATTTATGATATCTCTTCCAATATCAAAAGAAACAAAGATATAGTAGACATAATAGGACCTCTCTTACAATAGAGCATACGTGCATTTTATTAATATATGATGATGCTCGAACTTAGTTGATTTTTTAAATTAATTGTCTGAAAGAGTGCAACGGAAGCGCATTTAGTGAGAAATTTTTATTTGCTTTGTAAGGTCTCATAGAGAAGCTTAGGAAGATACGTATACCGAGATTAAAGTTAACCTTTAACGCTCACATTTGAGTAGAGTTTCCATAAGGATCACACGTTAGGTTGGAATCTCTGTGACCCCAGGTGACCGTTAAAAGTTAAGAAACACCAAAATATGCAACTGCAAGAAATAATATATTTAATATATCTATATATACATATATATTAGAATGAATAATAAATTATATATTTAAAAAATTCTAAAATTAATTATTGTTTTGAAATACTAGCCTGCAAAAATGCTTCAGAAGCGTAAATTAAAAAATTAACTATGTACAGCAATACCTAATCTAATCATCTTAATGAATTCCTTGCCAAGGCTATAAAGTTGCCAGCAGATAAAATTTTAATTGAACAGCTATTATTGATATTGATTAATTTGTTCCGAATGAGATGGGCCTTGTATCCAAGGACTGTAAATCGACTAGAATAGCCGTGTGAGTTTTCGAAAACTCTGGGATACAGATTAAACGTACCAACTGTCCCTCTTGTCCTAAATTTTGTAATACCAAAGGTTATTATTTATTATATCACTGTACACTATTTATTCTTACCTTTGTACAATTTACTTTCATACTTTTCCATGTTGCTAACAAAATATATGTCAGGGCATTCTTGCATGACAAACGGATCTTTGTCACAATATGGATAGGCTGGAACAGTATCTGGTGCAGTAGGTGCATAATTTCTCCATTCCAAAGTTCTTTCTAACCAGATTAATGGAAAACCTTTGGATATGCCAACAACTTTCATTATATCTTGAATAGGTTGCCCACTGGAGCCAGATACAATTATATTGCCAATTTTCCCAATCCAAGGATTTGTGGCTCCATGTAAACTTTCATATCTGCATTATGTAGTTCATTTATTTATGTTACAGTTAGGTATCACTTTTTATTATGATGTATGTTGAGATAGAATACCTTGAAGATTTAGGCAGCATGCATGGGTGTATAGGTTGTTGAGGCATACTATGACATGTAGGATCATATTGTCCTGGCATTAATGTTATGCAACAATATTGTACAATTTGATTAAGAAAGGAATCAAATCGGTTTACTGCAATTGAGGTCTCATTGGCTACCATTAAGTCTTGAGCTTTATTTCTGGCATGGCCTTTAGTCATATGGATTTCAGCCGAGCTGCGAATGCTGTTTCCTATATAATTATAAGCTCTTATTTTCATAGCTGTGTGATGCTGTGAATGCTATATTTTATTTATTGTACCAGCAATTATCACTCGCACGATAGATGCTTCCTCTTCTTGCATTTCCCTATTACCAGCCATTCCGGTTATATATTCGATTAGTAGCTTGAATGCCATACTCTGTGCATAATTTACAAAATCCAAACCTGACACTAGCAATAACTTTCCATTTACTTTTGTTGTTAAATTCGAAGTAGATACTTTTGGACAGCATCCTGGAAAACAATAATCTTCTACCTGAGATAAAAATTAATTGTTGACTTATTTTTAAAAAAAATCATCTATGGTAAGGAAATATTTACCCAAAATGATCCATCTTGCATTGCATGACCAAGTACAGCACAAACTAATCCTGAAACCAAGTCTTTTGTATTTACATAATTTCCTGTGAGCTTCACTCGCATCATTTCATCTTCCAAATATACATAATCTTTATCAGAGTAATAATAAGAACTTGATGGTGAAGCAGCAATCTGAAGCTCTTCACTAAGTTCATGTAAAATTGATGGTTTAAGTTCCTGGTGCTTATACAATGTCCCAATTATAATATAATGATTATCAAAAATATCTTCTGTAGCGAGTTGAGTAAGTTGTAACAGACGGACTTGCCCTGTGAAGTATATTATATCTATTGTATCTAAATTTCAGACATAATTCAATTCTATCAGAATATGCAAGATGCATACCCCATTTTGATTTTGCTCTCTCTATAACAATTTCCTTTAAAGCTGCTAATCTAGCCAAGTATATACAAGAGTATTGTTTATCGAAGGATCTCAACGTGAGAGTAAATCTCAAGAAATCCTCAAATTCAATGCTCTTTCTCTCAATTATTTGAGAATTTTCATCTCTTGGAAAGGACATCACTAAACTTATTAAGCCTGCGATTGTTTTTCCACATTGAAACAACTATCAAGTAAGAAATCCACTTTTCTGATCTTCTTTAATTTTTTCTTCCATCACTGGTTCTTAGCTAGTGAGCTTTTTACCATGGTAGAATCGTTGAGTGTAGATAGGTATAGAGGTGCGGAGGACGTGGTGGGGGTATGTCAACCACATACTATAGTAAAATTCT